>JAYJML010000627.1:0-20000 GCA_035610835.1 Ophiura sarsii | reverse complement strand
ATAGGTAACAATCGTCCAACATAATGGAAAACTATGAATTGCTATCCCTTTCTATAAAATTGTTGCTATAAATAAAATAAATAGTGGAAGACGTGTATGGATATTTAGGGGGCTGGCATTTTCTTCGGAAGGGGGGGGGGGGGGGGGGGGGGGGTCCCAAATACACTGGGGGGGGGGTCATAGTTTTTTTGACATGAAAACAGGGGGGGTCATAAAATTATTTCATTGAAAATGGGGGGGGTCACAAATTTATCAAAGCATGCTTTCTGAAATGTGTGTGGGGGGTCACAAAATAATGGACTGTATTGGTAGGGGGGGTCATAAAAATATGCAGCTCTTGGATAGGGGGGTCATGAAAAAATTGTCTGGGTCTATCCACATTTTTGGGACCCCCCCCCCCCCCCCCCCCCCCCCCCCCCCCCATTCCGAAGAAAATGCCAGCCCCCTAAAAGATACGCTTAAATGTTCAGCAGATCCGAAGCAGAAATAGGATGTTCATAATGTAAGAACAAATAAACTTAAAATCAGCCCAAATTAAGCCCTAAAATCAGTTAAAATCAGTAAGAACAATTAGCCCTAGCGCCCTCTGGAAGATCACCAAATTTTGGTGATTCCTTAACCAGGATAAGCACTTGCAGGGGTCGTTGCCCATTCCCAGGCGCTCTCCCATCCAAGTACTAACCGGACCCGACGTTGCTTAACTTCGGTGATCGGACGAGAACCGGTGTATTCAACGTGGTATGGCCGTAGACATTTAGCATTCGAAATTTGATATACTTATAATGTTTAACATGTCTGAAGCTATCTACCGTAGACAGCAAATCATTCCACGAGCCTAAATATAAGAAATTCTTGATTTCATCTACAATAATATGAAATTTAATTAAACACTATTTGAAAAACATGTCTCACAACGCCGGCGTCTTGATTAGGCAAATCATCTCACAACTAACGTGAATAACACCATGGAAAGTCGATTCGTAGGATAGTATACGATAAGGATAATTGATGAGCTACTGTGCATTCGTCTTGATAATCGCTCGAGGCCTTGCATGAGTGCACCAGCCCTCGAGCGCCGAGTACGAATGCACTGTTTGCGAATCAATTATCTATCATACACTTCGCGACGCGTACCAGAACCTGCTCTAAAATGTTAAAATTGAGATTAAAAAACATCATTTCCAACGAAAATATTAGTTAAATAAAATGTCCGTATGTTAGAAACACCGCTTATGATGTGTAGCATAAGATACTGCTGAATACGCATGGGAGGGTTTCAATTAGCCTGTATACGATTTAGGTTGTGAGCTGTCAAAACTGGGATCAATGACCGAGTGGAAAACATATCGACAAACTTGAATTGGAAGTTGGATATGCATGACCACGGATAAAACTGGTATTAAGTAGGGCCTATGGATGTAATCCATTGTATAGGTTTGTGTAAAAAATCATGCGCTTTTATATCGAACTGTAGTAAAGTTAAAAACAACATTATCGATCAAGTGTGGCACAGTAAGAGACCTGCTTGGGAGAATACCATCGCCAACGTGACAGAGAAGTTGTGTGCTGACGCTGGCGCATCAGGCTACAACTACCGTACACAGTTTGAGGAGAAACCATCACAAACGTACCAGAGAAGATCATTAAAGAAGTTAGCGGCTATCGCAGTAACTCCGATCCGTATAAGGTTAATACAAACACCAAACAGAAAGCCAATGTGTCCAATGTAATGTAATTCAAGGTGAGCATGAATGTAATCGTTTGATTGTTTGTTTGTTGTTGTTGTTTGTTGTTGTTGTTTTTTGGTCTATTTGTTAGTATATTAATGTTTGTGTATTGGTTATGGTTAGTTGATGGGTGTGGTTTTGTTGTTGTTGGGGGGGGGGGGGGATGTGTTTTGAATGCTAGATTAACATATTGACAGAATGATTTCACTGTGATATATTTCTTACTATTACCGTTGTGTTTAGTTAATACTTGAAAAAGGAAAAATGTAAATTAATTTAGTTGACACGGATAATAAATGCTACCTCTTACAAAAACATATAACTTGTTCATTTGAACTAGTATTTATAATTTTTCTCTCAAAATTGTAAAGTTCAACTTTGTATATCATTAACGAACCGGTGTCATTTCTTATTCAAATTGAACGAAATATTCCACATTTGTCATAAGATATGTGGTTTAATACCACAAATATTTCTATTTCAGGCTCGACAAAACGTTTGAAAACCGCATCAGAAACACAATCTACAGCAAAGTTCCGTGTCATCGGCATCAGCAAGACCTAAAATTCAGGAACCAACCAAAGTCACATCAATGACCATTACCAACATACAACAGAATCCAAGAGCAGCTCAGCCACAACCACAGAACGTTGTTATTCCGCAGCAGCAAGGAGGGCAAGTACCTCTTCAGCAGAAGTACACTTTCCACAATTTCACCGTTCATATAACTGAAAAGTAATAATACTGATAAAGTATATTCATAATTAAATGCACACGCACACCATTTTAATAAAGAAAATTAATTCATGACTATGTATTAAATATAGCCACATTAAGCATTGCTGCATACTACTATAATGTTAGTGTCGGATCTCTTCAATGCAATTCCAAAAAGTAAAGGATGGAAATCAGTATAGTCTGTAACTGTCTATGTGTAATTAAAAGGAATGTAATTTGAATATGCAGGGTGTATCAAAAACAGGACTCTCTTTCAGCAAGGATTAATTTAATCCTTATTGAAACCACTGAACCATGACCAATTTGATTTCATTGTCAAGTACAACTTATAAAGTTAAAATCATGAAAAAGGGGGAAATCCATCAATTACGGAAAGTGTGACTAACTACAATCTTGGAAAAAAGTCCTTGGAACGCGAACGCTGAGCTGAGCACACGTGCTGGGTATTGTGTGCATGTATTGATACTTAGTGTCTTCTGTTATAAACGGAAATTGTTCAAATGAGATTTTTACTTCCCCACCCCCATCGATCAATGTTGGGACACCCTGGCAAGCTGCAGGAGCCACTGGCCTTGGTCAAAATTGTACGGGGGAGTGGGGGTGACACTTGTCCGTTAATCACACGCGCAAGTGTTCCAAGACTTTTTTCCAGGATTGTATAAGAGGAATGCAAAATATTTGATCTAAATTTGGTTTTTCTGTCATAAATCAAAAACCGTATGTCGTATGAATCTCATATTACACACGATTTGAGTAAACAATAGGGGCATCACAAATATAATAAAAATGATGACAGGGAATTAATTTTATTTAGGGAGTGGTCACTGAAAACAATTATGTATGTCATATTTAACTACAATTTGACCCGTTTCTTGATCCCGCGCGTAATAATCTGATGTTTATAAATCAATAAATCAAAAGTATAAAGTTCTTGCTGAGAAATTAACATGTTTATACTTTTAATAATGTTATCACATTGCCTATTTGTTTGTTATTTGAAATATGAAACTATACATTTACACTTTCCACGCGACAGGTGTCTGCAGACGACAATCCAAAATTGCACAAAATGTTTCAAAAACGTCAAAATTATTGAATGTCATTTTACCAATATTTGGAATCACCTTAAGAAATGCATTCAAATAAGTACAAACGTGCCTATTATTAGTTCAGTTATCCTTGAGATAGACATAAAAGTTAGACAAATCTGTTTTGTACCGTGGTTAAACCAATAGCCGCGTTGAAAGTGTTAACATTTGCCGAGCAGTAAACGTTTATTTGCAATACTATTCCTATCTATTGAAGATAGCTCATAACAGAAAAAAGGAAAAAAGCCACGCCATGAAAGCGACTCGAACCAACGCCAAGCAGGCTATGAACAGATAAAGGGTGCCAACGAACGCTCCTATCCACTCGGCCAAGCGGTCAGTGCTTACACAAGCGTGGATTTGTTTTATTATACATGTTATAGTAATGCATTATTGCAAAGTGTCACACACTTTACAACAGTTTACCATCAGTTTACCATTGGGACATTTTGCTTAAAATAGGCAATTAAACGTTTTTTTCATACTGCCTTTGAGTTATCAAGATATGCATATGTGTTAGCTATACCAATCATGCATGTTGTAACTCCGAAATATAAGCCGCATTGGTCACATCTACGCATTTTGATAACAGTTTACCATTTAAAATGAAAACAAAATATGTATAATAATATTATACTATAGAAACGACGGTAAAGTGTTCAATGAACACGCGTTTCAAGGCAACACTTTACCATTCACTTTACCATACACTTTACCATTACGGTCCCAACTCGTCTGATGATTTCTTTGTGAATAAAGCTAAATTCATTTATCGCAGCGCTATTTTAATCAATAAATACAATAAAATATACTACTTAAATGGTTTATTTATGTATTCACGTATATTATATATTACTTAAATGGTTTATATATTCACTTATTTAGTTGTTTGGGTTGTTTTTGAGGATGAGATTGAACTGAAGGCCTATAGATAATATTATCGTCGTGCTTACTCATCTGACTCATTAGCTCAGTTGACTAGAGCGCTGGTCTATAACCATCCAGAGGTCCCAGGTTCAAATCCTGGATGTGCAATTTCTTTTACTGACTATCATTTATAATTTGTGGAGTAAGAAGAAACATTTACTCATCATCCAACCATGTCCAACTATTGTTTTTCCAATTATTTTTCAAATATTTCCAAAAAATAAATGCCGACAGTTTTGAAAAAAAATGTGTAAGAAAAAAGAGTAATATTTGAAAAATCCATAAAATAAGGGTTTGTGAATAACGTGTCGGGAAAAAATACCAGCAATTTCAAAATGTTCAAAATAAATTCCAAAAACTGTAGGCAAAAACACTCTTTGACAATTTGAGCCAAAAAAGGTTGGTTAATATTAATATGTGGAAATGTAGAACTAAATCCAAATGTAGTTTTTCAAAAATTCTTTTGAATAAAAACAGCCCAAAAAGTGTACGTATAGGCCTATGAACATTCGAGCAGAAAAAAAAGTGTTTTGAAAAAAGGTGTTTTTCTTGCATTTTTTCTTGGTGATTATTGGGCCGGGGGATTCATCGTCCCTTTGCAACACAAGTGATGCAAAACAACGACCGCAAATAAAAAAATACATAATAACAGATGGGCATATGAATAATGAGCATCTATTATTATATTACAACCCGTTAATGCAATATGAAAGATAGCTGTCGAATCTGTCAAACAGAAGTTACTGCTATCTACTGAAGATAGTTATTTACAAGTAGGCCTAAGTTGTTTTACAATTATTTGTGTTACTTTCAACCCTATATATAGATTCTGTTACTTTTAGATACTCTTTTGCATATCTAACAATACATGAATAGCTCTCGTAGGAGTATCTGAAAACGCCACATTATGCATTGCAATAATGGCCAATTTTTATACATCTTCGAAATGCATTAGTTAGTATAGGGAATTGGTTTCACTGAACGTTCCCGTATTAAATGAATGTCTTTATTAAAAAAAATACTGGGGATGCCAAGCCTATGGTCCCCTGCCAAATACTGTGCAATTTGAGATACATGTGACATTTAGTTTTTGAGATGTGATAGAAAAACCAAATTTAGATGATTTTTTTTGCAATCTGCGTATACAATCTTGGAAAAAAGTCCTTGGAACGCGAACGCTGAGCTGAGCACACGTGCTGGGTATTGTGTGCATGTATTGATACTTAGTGTCTTCTGTTATAAACGGAAATTGTTCAAATGAGATTTTTACTTCCCCACCCCCATCGATCAATGTTGGGACACTCTGGCAAGCTGCAGGAGCCACTGGCCTTGGTCAACATTGTACGGGGAGTGGGGGTGACACTTGTCCGTTAATCACACGCGCAAGTGTTCCAAGACTTTTTTCCAGGATTGTAGGCAAGTCAATCCAATACATTATATAGGCTAAAAGGGAAATGATTTGTATTCTTCTCATGCTGAATTATTTTTTTTATCATGCGTATGGTAAAAATTGAAGTTGACTTTACAAATCCCACAAGTATAAATGTCCTTCTCTCAATGATTGGTGGTGTAAACGCACTACTGACATGATTGGTGCTTTCCTACCACAACTTTCCTACATGCTGAGGCTTTCTCATGAGAACAATAAGCAATATTGAACATTGCACAGAAATATTCATGCATCAACTTAATGAATTGTGTAGCTATAAATGATTTGTTCCAGAATTAAGGGGAATACCAAACTAATATTTGCTATTGTTTTTCAGGGGTCGCATTCTGACGCGTCTGCGCGTCCTAGACCTCTCACTTTCTAATAGTGACGCGTCAGGTTTCAAATTGGAAAGACTTGCGGGTCCCGATCAAAATTGAAGGGACCCCTTAAATTTGACGATGTATGGAAATGGAAACCTTAAGAAATACTGTAAATTACATATCCATCCTTTGCTCACAATATAAATTCATTAAAACTGCCCGTAAAAAGTAAATTTTTTAAATACCCAAACTTCAGGACCCCTCAATTTATTGGGGGACCCCTTAAATTTGTTTTTTGAAGTCCTACGGGGTCCGGAAAAATGTCATGGGACCTCTCACATTTTTGATCCAGTGCTATCCCTGTTGTTTATAGATAGATGATTTACAATATTTTTGAATGCAAAGTATTCAAATGTCATTTTTTTTGGTTTGTAGGCCTATGTGTAAATCCAAATGTACAGACTAGTAAATGACAAGGTTTACGCAAATTATTCTAGCGGTCTTATTCTTCATTGGATTAATCTCAGATTTTCAGATCTCAGATTATTAATTGGGCTTTGCACTGACGGTGAGTTGGGCATGGTCCAGTGGTTTTGAAAAAGTAAAAAAAGCGCCATGAAAAAGTCCTATTTTTCGATACACCCTGTATCCTACACGATTGAGACTTCCGGCAGTGCATTCGTAGATATAATCGACGTTAACAACAATGGATAATGAACAATGGAATGAGCTCTAGAAGTGTATTGGTACATATCTAACCAAATTCATATATCAGAAGCACATTATTGTTTTTTGTTATGAAGTAATAAACACAATGTTTAAAGCCGTTATACAGGTTTTCTTGGCCGGAATGAATGCCGACCTCGTGTTTCCCGACTTACAAATTAAATCTAAGTTAAACCTTTGACTGCAATGAAGTCAACATTTGACTATAACGAAGTCAAAATTTGACTACAATGAAGTCAAAAGGTAAATGAATAAAATGACCCTATTGTCAAATGGATTTGACCCTTTCCATATTATTATTGACTACATTCAAGTCATTATTGACTACCATCTTGACCCTTTCCATAAATATTGACTCGTAATGTAGTCAATTTTGACCCCTTTTGTAGTAATTAGTGACTACATTCAGGTCATATTGACTACCACCAGGGTCAAAATTATTTGACTACATCTACAGGGTTATAAATGACGCTAATGGGTTCGGTGCATAGTTGACCCTCAAAATGGGGTCAAAAATGACTATTATAGGGTCATTTTTGACTACCTATTTTTAAGTGTGTAGGCGTAAATCCCGGGGTGAAGATGGGTGGGTGAATCGTTGGATCATTAGGAACAAAGCCACTCGCAAATACTATTCATCAAGTGAACTTGACTGTTTACATTTAGCCCAAGATCATTTGTTTGTTTAAACGGTTGGTCCATACGGACACACGCTTGGGTCCTGAAGGGACCAGGCTCAAGCAAAATGCTCGGGCCAGGCTTAAAAAGCCTATAAGCATGCTGGCTAAATGAAATGATGTGATTTGGCCAAACCTTTGTGGCCCTCCTTGAGTACTCAACACTAGCCACCTTGCTAAGCTTAAATAATAAAATATTAAAATGAATACGCGCGCGAAGCGCGGAAAAAATTGCATTTATAACACTAATGGTCCAGTATAATAAGAACTAAAATTGGTAATGGAAAACTGTCCTGAAGCCACCTTGTTAAGCTTAAATAATAAAATATTGAAATTAATACGCGCAAAGCGCGCAAAATAAGCATTTCTAACACTTAAATGGTCCAGTATGACGTTTTTAACATCCAAACAAAATATTTAGAATATTTGGTGTGTTTTGAGACCCATTATAATGTTGAAACCTGTTGAAAAAGTGAGCGCGAATCGAGCAAAAAAAACCCAGTTTTTGAGTTAAAATGGTCCAGAAAAAACGTTCCCGAAGCCCTCTTGTTAAGCTTGAATATTGAAACATTAAAACTAATACGTGCAAAGCGCGCAAAAATTGGCATTTTTAACTCTAAAAAGGTCTAGTTTAACGTTTTTTCACGTCCCTCACATTAAAATTATGGGAACGTGACCCGTAACCCCCCTCCCATTTGCGCCGCATATGTCCCTACTCTTCCTCCTCCCCCTATTTCCTTCTCTTCCTCCTTCTTATCCTCTTCCTCCTTCTTCTCTTCCTCCTTTTTTTACCCTTTTTCAATGGGGGGGGGGGGGGGGGTGGGGGTGGGGGGACATGGCCTGCTGGCCCCCTGGATACGCCACTGTAACCCCACCGTGACAATGATGGGGGGGCACTCCTCGCTTGCATTGTCTATGCTCGTTACACTTCCTCCTTATCTTCCTTTTTATTTTTTACTCTTTTGCCAATGAGGGTTACGCCACATAAAACACTCACATGGTTCAAAGTGAGAGACACTAATAAAAGCTCCCGGCCTCTCCTCCTCACCCCCCCCCCCCCCCCCCCACCCCACCCACTCCTACTCCTCTCCTCCTCACCCTCCCCTTCCTCCTCGTATAATATACCTTTAACTGAAATGTGGCTTGTTATAGGCCTAAAACGAGTTAATACAGGGTGAGTCAAAAAAAAGTGTACCCTAATTGAAAAAATCAAAAGAAATATTTCTGACCACAAAATCAAGGCAAACAAAACTTTAAATAATTGCGCCATTTCTTTGCTACCATCTGGAAAAATAATCACGCTATTTGATGATACCGTTAAGTAAATATGACTATTTCTGTACAGGAGCTGTTTTTTCACCAAAAACACAGTTTTTAATTTCAAGCTTAAAACGAGCTTAATAATGTTTACTAGGATTATGATGTAAAACATTACACATCTTGTTTATTAAACGAATTAAGTAGACAATAGACTTGTTCAAAATTGTCTCCTAATAGATCAAAACAATAGACAGCTTTAAGGCCTATTTATGACACAATTACCACACTTTAATCATTTCATAACAAAGGAATTGATCCTTTCGCTGTCGGTATTGTAATTTTTTATTGGTCGTATCTTATGAAATATAATGGTCAAGATCTGGAAGCGTGTTTGGACGATTAATTGGTCACTTTTATTCAAAACAGCGTTAAATAAGTTTCCCTCAACCAATCTAAACCAGATAAAATCCATATTAAAGCTAATTGATTTGTCTTTATACCGTAGTAAATTGGTTTGAAAACAAACGAATACTTTTTTCTAAAAAAATCGCTGAAGTTGAGTACACTTTTTTTTGACACACCCTGTATGACCTATTTTAAACATTTTACATAATTATTACAATCTGCCTAAGTCAGCATTGTGAGTTAGGCAGAATTGCAATTGTGCATTTATCAACACTTTTGATTTGTATGTATGTATGTATGTATTACATGTATGTAAAAATTCAGAGGTATAGACCTTCCGGAATATTATCGCTACTCTATGTATGTATATGTATAAAATGATCGTCCATAAAGGAACTCGGACAACAAACAAAGAAGGTTTTTTAACGCCAAGCTGGCAAAGCCACTATCTACAAACTTTTACTGTCAAGAAATGCCATATTGACAAATCTTTTTTGGATGGCACATTATTTACTATAGCCTTTTTAAGTTGTAAGAAAGGACTCACTGACATCCAGTCTCAAGCCAACATTTAAGGCGTAATTTTGTCAATGACTTAGATATTATTACAGCATGTGCATAATATAATGAAGTCATGATTTATGCAAAAAACTCAATTTCGCTGAAAAGTGAGTTAGGCAATTATCGAAGCAGGCAGACGTTATGGAAAGCCAGACTATGATTTACTTTGCCATGAACAGAAATCATTGGCGTAGCCAGAGGGATGGGGGAGGAGCCGAGGGGCGATCGCCCTAACTGTCGTGTTGGTCGAGATTGGTACTGTCGGATCATTTGACAAGAGAAATCATTTAATTAATTTGATGGTCAAAAGTACACAGATGGAAATTATTTGTTTGTATAAGCTTGTTTAGAGCAAAAATGTACCTCAATCATAGCAAAAATTAGAGGAATTTCGAAAATCTTCGTGCGCTACGCAAACATTTCTTCTGTCAAAATAATCTTGTCGGTTCACTTTCATTTCTGCCCTCCCCCAATATCAAATACCTACTAAATAACTACGCCATGACAAAAATGTTTCATGTACACAATGAACAATATTGCTTCTGTGATTTTAAAACAAACCATGACTCAAATTCCTAGTGTTGTTGTTTATCATTTCTGTGTTTAAAAGTATTTAATACATGTGCCATTTGTTTCAAAATATCTTGATAATTTTTTATAATTATTTATCAAAGAAAATGATAATTTACCAAAGAAAGAACGGCAGAATCATCAAATCAACACCAGAGATATATATATGCAATAAATATTGAAGAAGTTTATTTTTCTCCATTGTTTATCACACAATTTCTTATGTTGTATACATGATATAGCAATTCGTCTTTATTACAATGGTTTTTAATCAAACATGAGGGTATATCAAGCCATGAAAATTTCGCCATTTATTGCGTGCGTAACTCGAGGGGGGAGGGGGGTAAAAAGTTACGTACGCTCTGTACGTAAGTGAAAATGGCGATAATTTTGGACGACCTAGTCATCACCGTATACAGGTTAAAATGTAAGCTTCCCGCCCCTCTAGTTACGCCCCTGGCCGGTGTACCGTTTCAGGATAGGCCAGACACATTATGATTCTATGCTTCCCTGTGTTTTTGAAGTCCATCATATTGTAGCGAAAGCATTAGTGTCTAAACGATGCCAATATAATCATGATTGATCCATTGTGCTCTAACGTTAAATGGAATAGGTCCAATAACCGATCGGCCAATATTTATAAATCGAATATACAAATAACAGTGACAAATGAGTTGAAATGGTTTGTTTAATCATTTATTTTACATTTACTGACCATATTTGATTAAAGACTGTTTGTATATAAGAATGCACCTCATTGTTATAACTGGAGGTATGTTCACACCAGCGGGGGCCGAGTGAAAGTAATAATCAGAGGCAAGTTTATCTGAGGTAAAAGCGGGAGTAGTCACCGTGTGGACGATGGCATGCCAATATATCCGCTGATTTACACCTGCCTTTTTGTAATCTAATAAGTTTCAGAATTTTACAAATAAGATTTTACTTCAATAGACCTTATCATTCCCCTTCAAAAAATCACACAATAGCTCACTGCATTAGGAAGATATTGGAGATGTCATGATGTACGGTATACGTTTCTACTGCTTCCATTTTGTAATCTAATAAGTTTCAGAATTTTAAAAATAAGATTTAACTTCACTAGAACTCATCCTTCCCTTTCGAAAAAATGCACAATAACTCACTGCATTTATAGGTAGATATTGGAGATGTCATGATGTGCAAGTTTCTACCGCTTCAATTTTGTAATCTAATAAATGTTAGATTTTACAAAATAAGATTTTACTTCAATAGACCGTATCTTTCATAAATCTCCAACAGCAAAATGAAACACTAATGAGTTGCAAGAATAATTACGATATTTGTTCCCAGTCTTACTTGGTCTTATGAAGCCTTCCTCGCTTAATTTTGCATCATATAATTGTAATGCATATTGTTCGAATAGGCAAATTCAATTAAAGTACTATTGTCAGTACTGTCCTTGGTGTTTTGAAGTCTGTCTGTCTATCTCTCTCGAGCTATCTCTCTTTTGCTAGATTATGAGTTGAATTTATATGTTGCATTTTGTAAATAATATTATTCTTAAAGAGATTGTGAGCATATGCTCATCCAAATGACTGGGAATAAAATCAAATACAAAGTTGAAAACGGCTAAAAAACCTCAAGAATATTCTTTTAGAAAAAACAGAAACAATGTGTACAAGCCAATAATATTGCTTATTTAAGCAAAAGGAAACAAACCCAACAACAACAACAACAACAACAACAGCAGCAACAAACCCAACAACAACAACAACACAAAATTAATACCTTCACAAATCATAATATTTTGTGTAAAATGTCATGATATTTTTTCTATTTTATTATTATCCAAAAGAAGCTAAACTAATCGCAATTTAATCATATAAACAAAAACCAGACTGGCCGTTGGTAGATTTGATAGTGAATTCCATTCCCCCCACATAAGATACACGCGAGTCTACATAATTCAGAGGCCTGGGTTAACTGCTGAAATCCTGCGTCCGAATGACATAAAATTGCAATCAAATCTCACTTGTTTCCCCCATACAGCGTAACTATATTTTTAAGTAGCGATATCTAAACTTACGTTTCCATAAAAAGAACACGTTGGGGCATTGTTAGGAACTCATGATTTTATGCTTGAAATATCAACCAAAAGCGGAGCTCAGTCAGTAAAAATAGCGAAATTATATAAGTAATATGTCTTGGTCAATTTCTGTCCGATTTTGTTACTGTTTTCGACATTTAGTGTATAAAATTTGAGAGAAATTAAAACAAAAAATAAAACACTGATAATCTTGACCTCGGGGGTAAAATACATATACCTACTAATATAAGGAGCTTGATGACGTCACAAGGACGAGATATTTTTAGAAATAAATACTGCCCTCATACGGTACTATTACGATTTGTTGTGGGATTCGCGGATCAGTGAGCAGGAAAAAGAGTGCATGCAAGCTATGGTGATCGTCCCTCGTGAGATGACAAAGTTTTTCATTTGAGCGCAATATATAGCGGTGAATTTGGAACATTTTTATTGAGACCTCCCACATTCCCAATTAATTGGCTCAATACTAAATCAAATGATTGCTACGAATGCGTTACATGTACCATTGCCAAGAAGAACAGATCACCTTTTCATTGATATGTAAACACACTATGAATATATTACAACATATAAAAATATTGGTGATTGACTTTTTCCCCAAAAAATTTAGGAATCTGCAAAAACAATTTTGATATGAAGTAGCGTTAACATTTATGTAAGAAGTAAGATAGTGAAAAACAAAACCGTCAGAATCTAAAACTAAATCTCAAACTCAAGTCTTAAACCTCTGGAAAATTCAGGAAAATCGAATGTAAAACTGTCATAAATGAGTACATTTTATCATTGAACACTTGACACTTAACACTGTAAAATAATATAAAAGGTCAGTGTAACATATGTTGTCTTTAAATTCAACTCGTCAACAATGTTGGTAGAGTGTGTTTAAGCCCCATCCTAATTTTGCAGAACCGAAATATAAACATTTAAATTTATTAAGTAAATATTAATTGAATTGACTAAGATTATAATTGGACGACAAAACATTTGTAAAGACTTTTATTATCCACTGCTTGATCAAGAAATCATGAAGGCATACAGGGTGAGAGGGGAGTCAAAATATTCAGATCTAGCTGATCTCAAAGTGTTTTAAGAACAGAAATAATTGTAATAAAATGCATGATTAGAACATATTGCAAGTTATAGCATAATTTTCATTCTTGTCCAAATTGGTTATTTATCATGGCACATTATATGTGTATCCCCAATCTAATTTGTTCCACAGGAGTACTGCTCTATTACTGTAAACTAAATGAGACGATACACGATGTATTGGTATTTCTTATGATTGCAGGCTGTAAATAAATTCTGCTTGAATGTAATACATCTATTTGATGTGAGAGCAGTGTAGTGATATGTATTCATATTTAATTGGCATATATTGTTATATTTAACACAGTACAATATTTTAAAGGTTTCTATGTGATTTGTGTATATCTGTTACATTATAACTATGCATACTTTATCTAAGTACATTATATATGTGGCATGCAATCATGTATTGCCGTGAAATTTTCACTATGCTTGTATTCAGCTTATAAACTGGTGCAGAGACCTCAGTGTAACTTCAACCGTGAATCGATGAAACAAATGATCAAACTTAATACTACAGGGTGATTTAAAGATTCAACAGTCACTCTCACCTGCTTACTAACCACCTTTTGTAAATACACAAACTTTTGTAAATAAACAAGTTATTCAGCACAAAATATCATACAAATAATATAACCTAAGTATTAACAATTCAGCAAAGGTGTGCTACAGGGTCATGATATACTCTGCTCTGTTTTTACAAGCATGATCCTCTCACAGTATTAATGTATCGTCGTTGGGCAGGAAAAACCTCCTGTATATATGTGGCCCTTGAACATGTACAAAACTGCCAATAGGTTACATATAGGAGATTTTGCTTTAAACATGTTCAGGGGCCAATATCAGGTGAGCTTGAACATATCTTGAATTTATAAGATATTGTCATCCGCCTATTGGAGATCCCCTTTTTAGCTGAGTCCTTCTATATAACATATACCTTGTAATAGTATACCATGTCAGTGTATATGTGAATGATGTCCAGTTCTATTATACAACTGGTACATCATACACGGGTGTCTAGAAAACGGGGACGGAAAACGGGGACAGAAAACGGGGATGCTCACTTCCAATACATTACACACCGTAAACTCGGACCAAAGATATGGTGGCCCCGTTTTCTGTCCCCGTTTTCCAGATTACCCCGGGGGGTTCTGGAAAACGGGGCCAAAAAACGGGGATGCTCACTTCCAATCCATTACACACCGTAAACTCGGACCAAAGATATGGTGGCCCCGTTTTCTGTCCCCGTTTTCCAGATTACCCCGGGTTTCTGGAAAACGGGGCCAAAAAACGGGGCCCAATCGATTCTTTTTAGTAATTGCATGCAATAACTTCGCTGGAACTTCTTCAATATTCGCGGCTGAGTAAAACATTTTATTTACTACATCTTTATTCTAAACAGACTTATAAAATGAAGCCAGATTACTAACTCTTCAAGTCCTACAATCATTTCCATTTCATTGAACACCTTAAACTCGGACCAAACTTGGTGGCCCCGTTTTCTGTCCCCGTTTTCCAGATTACCCCGGGGGTTTCTAGAAAACGGGGCCAAAAACGGGGATGCTCACTTCCAATCCATTACACACCGTAAACTCGGACCAAAGATATGGTGGCCTCGTTTTCCAGATTACCCCGGGGGTTTCTGGAAAACGGGGCCAAAAAACGGGGCCCAATCGATTCTTTTTAGTAATTGCATGCAATAACTTCGCTGGAACTTCTTCAATATTCGGCTGAGTAAAAACATCTATTTTATTTACAACATCTTTATTCTAAACAGACTTATAAAATGAAGCCAGATTACTAACTCTTCAAGTCCTACAATCATTTCCATTTCATTGCACACCTTAAACTCGGACCGAACTTGGTGGCCCCGTTTTCCGTCCCCGTTTTCCAGATTACCCCGGGGGTATCTGTAAAACGGGGACAGAAAACGGGGATGCTCACGTCCAATACATTACACACCGTAAACACTCGGACCAAAGATATGGTGGCCCCGTTTTCTGTCCCCGTTTTCCAGATACCCCCGGGGGTTTCTGGAAAACGGGGCCAAAAAACGGGGCCCAATCGATTCTTTTTAGTAATTGCATGCAAGAACTACGCTGGAACTTCTTCAATATTCGGCTGAGTACAAACATCTATTTTACAACATCTTTATTCTAAACAGACCGTAAAATGAAGCCAGATTACTAACTCTTCAAGTCCTACAATCAATTCCATTTCATTGCACACCGTAAACTGGGACCAAATTTGGTGGCCCCGTTTTCTGTCCCCGTTTTCCAGATTACCCCGGGGGTTTCTGGAAAACGGGGCCGAAAAAATCCATTGCACACCGTAAACTCGGACTAAAGATGGTGGCCCCGTTTTCTGTCCCCGTTTTCCAGATTACCCCGGGGGTATCTAGAAAACGGGGCCCAATCGATTGTTTTTAGTAATTGCATGCAACAACTTCACCGGAACTTTAAAAATATTCGGCTGAGTGAAAACATCCTTTTTACAACATCTTTATTCTAAACAGACTTAAAAAGAAGCCAGAATATATAACTCTTCAAGTCTTACAATCACTTCCAATCCATTGCACACCGTAAATTCGGACCAAAGTTGGAGGCCCCGTTTTATGTCCCCGTTTTCCAGATTACCCCGGGGGTTTCTGGAAAACGGGGCCGGAAAACAGGGACGCAGTCTGAACTTTTTGTGCTAAGCTGCGAATAGAAGTTCAGATTGCCCGCGTAGTGGGAGCACCACACCAAATATCTTTCTTGAAATACGTGTAAAAGTGCCATATTTCAAGACACCTTTTCTACCCTCAGGTTACATTCATGGCATACTTGTCACCTATGACCATTTTCAGTAACATCTCAACTTTAATTTTCATGAGGGGTTATTAACCTAAATTTCCCGCTACGGACCGGCACCCAGCGCCCTCACCTTTTCACATTTTCTGGCATGCCTGTTCACCATTTAGGCAGGAGCTTACGCCCTGGGCACTATTTAGGTCGATAAATTATAATTATCGTATTTTATTATTGTAGGTGCAACGGATAGGTCCCATTCGTTCATTTAAATACAAACATACCACCCCGGAGAAACAAAATGCCAATTACTGTTCAAAATGGAAACTTACAGTGATAAATCCAATATCATGATTTTTAATAAGAGAGGTCACATTCTGAATAAATACCAATTTAACTATGACAATATTATTTAACCTTGAAAAATTGCTTAAGAATATTGCTATTTAGGTATAAACTATTTTTGTTCCGTCAGGTTCTTTTACAAAAGCTATGCTGAGGCTACAAAAAAAGGCATCTAAAGCGTATTTTTAAATTTGACATAATTTAAATAATTCCTCCAAAAATGGTAGTATTAAGTTATTTGCATCTTTGATTTTAAGCTATGGAAGTGAAGTTTGGGATAATTATTTTTTGTTAAAAACCCTTAATAATACTTATACTTAATGTTTTTTCTTCTTTTTTCGAAGGTTTTGTTAATTATATATCAGTTGTTAAGCTAACCAACATAGACTTGAAATGCGATGTTGTACCTTTCATTATGGTAATGTTTTTGGATGATTCTTGTTGGTACCTTTAATATCATTATATAAAAAAATTAACACTTTAAGTGATAAATAAAACGTAGTAAATACATTGCAGTTTCTTACGGTTGTCTCATTGTCTGGAGTACCTTTAGAATACCCTACCATTTCGAAGCTGCCTCTTTTTAACAATCTTCTTCGACGCCGCGGATCGTGATGTATCCCGTATGACCTTCAACAAAAAGAGCTAAAAGGACAACAATAGTTAGAGAAAATATCGCGCTGATTTTTTTCTAAGTACAAGGCAGAATAGATAAGCTCAACCTTTTTTTCTAAAAACATCTACATCGTCGAAGCCCCGGTGTTGATGCCATCATCTTCGACGGCGCGAAGCTCAACCTTTTTTCTAAACAAATCTACATCGCGAGGAAGAACCGTTGGTGAAACCATCATCATCGACGGCGCGAAGCTCAACCTTTTTTCTAAAAACATCTACATCGTCGAAGCCCCGGTGCTGAAGCCATCATCTTCGACGGCGCGAAACTCAACCTTTTTTCTAAACAAATCTACATCGTGAGGCAGAACCGGTGGTGAAACCATCATCTTCGACGGCGCGAAGCTTAACCTTTTTTTCTAAAAACATCTACATCGTCGAAGCCCCGGTGTTGATGCCATCATCTTCGACGGCGCGAAGCTCAACCTTTTTTCTAAACAAATCTACATCGCGAGGAAGAACCGGTGGTGAAACCATCATCATCGACGGCGCGAAGTTCAACCTTTTTCTAAAAACATCTACATCGTCGAAGCCCCGGTGTTGAAGCCATCATCTTCGACGGCGCGAAAATCAACCTTTTTATAAACAAATCTACATCGCGTGGAAGAACCATCAACATCGGCAAAGCCCCGGTGTTGAAGCCATCATCTTCGACGGCGCGAAACTCAACCTTTTTTCTAAACAAATCTACATCGTGAGGAAGAACCGGTGGTGAAACCATCTTCGACGGCGCGAAGCTTAACCTTTTTTTCTAAAAACATCTACATCGTCGAAGCCCCGGTGTTGATGCCATCATCTTCGACGGCGCGAAGCTCAACCTTTTTTCTAAACAAATCTACATCGCGAGGAAGAACCGGTGGTGAAACTATCATCATCGACGGCGCGAAGTTCAACCTTTTTTTCTAAAAACATCTACATCGTCGAAGCCCCGGTATTGAAGCCATCATCTTCGACGGCGCGAAAGTCAACCTTTTTTCTAAAAACATCTACATCGTCGAAGCCCCGGTGTTGAAGCCATCATCTTCGACGGCGCGAAAGTCAACATTTTTTCTAAAAACATCTACATCGTCGAAGCCCCGGTGTTGAAGCCCCGGTGTTGAAGCCATCATCTTCGAGATGAATTACGTGCTCACTTGTGATGGCACATCATATATTTACTATAGTATTGAGTGCCACCCCCGGACGATACCACTTACGTTTAGTATTTCATCTTTGATCTTTGATTTCTAATTGCGGGTTTCCTCCCTTTACTTCTTGCATGAAAACACCCATTAAATACTGAACGTTTTTTTGTTGGTATCTCACACGAAAGATTTGTTCATCGAAGTCGGTTCTATACTTCTGTTCCTTGCTATTTCGTTGTTTGGTTAGGTTTATTCAAAAGAAAAGAGTTTGATCATGGATAATACCTGTGATGGCATACTCAATCTAACCGACCCTTTACACGCCAATGAATGGTTACGAAGTGATAGTGAAAAGATGATGGTTAATGTAATCCAACCTCTTCTGTCATCCGTCGGGATCCTTGGCAACTCAGCCTTCATCTTCACGGTCATCCGTCTACCAGAAATGCGAACTAGCTTGAATGCGTTCCTGGTCAATCTGGCCACGAGCGATATGATGTTTCTTGTCAGTCTCAACTTTTGGATCGGACTGTATTCTCGTCACTCACCACTCGACTTGACTTTAGATGTAAGATCTTCAATAGAATGTGCCGTTTACATAGTGTCGACGCGACTGTGGTACGTGGCATCCATGTTTCTCTATACGCTCATCTCGGTGGAGCGTTTTTATGCCATTTGTAAGCCTTTCAAGCATAGAATGATGAGGGGAATGAAGCGCACCGTCAAATTACTCTCTGTAATATGGATAGCGTCTTTGGTGACAGCTATTACATGTATTCCAGATAATCTGATCTATAAAAACATCTGCCTCATATGGCCACCAACACAGGACTATAATGGTTTACCACTTAGACGAACCCGATGTGATCCGGTAAATACATACGCAAGAGCTTACGTCGCAATTGTTCCCGAAATTTTGGGGATTATCGTAACATTTAGCATTAACTTTGTGTTATACTTTCGGATCATTTCGGTATTAAGAAATCGCCCCGTTGTCAGCACTTCAGAATCACAGAATCAGACCGACCGTGTCAGCAAGCAGGTTGCCCGTACACTAGTTCTAAATGGCGCGATTTTCTTTATTTTTCAAGTCCCATTCCGCTTCGCTTCGGCAGAACGCTTCTTCGTGGAAGTGTTCGGATCTGGGTTCTTAGGTGTTGCTGGTTATGGTTATACACATATTTTTGGCCAAATCTTGTTATTAATGAATTCTATCATCAACCCGTTTATCTACGTATTTAGCTGTCAACATTATAGAGACAAAATGCTAAAGGCGTTTGGTATAAAACAGTAGATTTAGCGACTATGATAGGCCTACGTACATTTACACCCAATTGAAGATGCATTTAGACTCGTTATAACATTTTTAGAACTCTATTTTGATTCAGTGGAGAACTATTAGAGGTTCATTACAAGAAAGTTTTAGAACCCCTTTAGAACCACTTTCTATAGAGTATAGATGGG
>JAYJML010000462.1:0-31638 GCA_035610835.1 Ophiura sarsii | reverse complement strand
GTTCAAACACCTGTCGTAGCGCATCGGCCGACGTCGACGGGATATCGGCGTACGAGTTGAAGCAATGTCAACTTTAATCCGCCGACCAGTCGGACGATGCGCAACGACGCGAGTATGAACGGACCTTTATGCGTTTTTTGCGTGTGCTAACAGTGTAATAGTTGACTGCACCCCAACCCCGCGATTGAAATACACTCTAATGTCACTACACAGATGAACAAAGTACATAGTTTGAAAAATGTTATACAAACTTATCATCAAAAACCTCTTATAATTAAATAATTCAATGTAATTGCAGATTTTACAAACAGGTATATGAAAATATCATATCGAATCAATGCAACTAATTGATTCCATATCCATGTTTTAGATAAACAATAAGCAATAATAGAACAGTATACAATATTATACTAATACATTACATTTCAAAATTCAAACAAGGCTTTTGATATGAAGTTATATAATATAACTACAGTTATCATGTTATGTTACAAAACAGCGATTTGCCATTGTAGATATGTCTAGATTGACGTCAATTATTAATAATTATTTATACAAGCGTTCCATTCTTGCGAGTAATTACTCTGGATCATTGAATATAAAAATCCCTAATCTGTTCGGTTTCAAAACACAGTAATGTTATAAATATAGTCCTATCTAATGAAGGAAACCAGAAAATCATGTTATTCTTTTTGTCGATGTGCAAACAAATACCACTATTACTATTGGCAATGGTAGTCTTATTATGGTTAGAAATAATTGTAATATGTATTTCATTTTGAGTATTTCTTTTTGACTCATCCTGTATATCGAATTGTCTTCAACACGTGTGCTTTGTCAAGTGAAAGTTTCAAAAACAGTGATTTGTGTACATATATTCACAAACAAATGACAGAGGTTGAGTCAAAATGTTCACAATTTATATCAAGCACACAATTTGTTAGCTATAGCCTAATTATTGTTATTTCATTCAAATTGTTGGTAATTCCAATAATTTCCATAAAATCATTAAATTTGTTTTATTTCTCAAAGATGTAAATATATTTATAAGATTATTACGTGTTTTGTATTTAACAGGACGTTGGACGCCCCTACCCCTTACCACGAGATACCCCGCCCCTATCGTCCCCTCGCTTCCGCAACCTATATGTATACAAATTAAACTAGAGGGATCGTATGTCAGATCAAAGACGGTTTTTGGTCAGATAGGAAAGTACTGTAATATTATCGGAATCGTATTGAACGTGAATAATTCAGATAAATATTGACTGGGACTAATTTAAAAAGACTTTGGAAACAGCGGTCACCTCATTACCCACAATGCATCTGTATATTAGAATGAAACTACAGCGATAGTAGTATTTTATCGAATTGACAAAGATATTAAACAATGCGGTCATCTCATTACCCACAATGCATCTGTATATTAAAATGAAACTATAGTAGAAGTAGGCCTACGTCAGATAATCATATTGACTGGGACTAATTTACAAAGACATTGAACAATGCGGTAATCTCATTACCCACAATGCATCTGTATATTGAATTGAAACTATAGTAGAAGTAGGTCAGATAATCATATGGATTGGGACTATAATTGACAAAGATATTAAACAATGCGGTCATCTCATTACCCACAATGCATCTGTATATTAAATTGAAACTACAGTGATAGTAGAAGTAGGTCAGATAATCATATGGACTGAGACTAATTTACAAAGACATTGAACACTGCGGCAATCTCATTACCCACAATGCATCTGTATATTAAAATGAAACTATAGTAGAAGTACGTCAGATAATCATATTGACTGGGACTAATTTACAAAGACATTGAACACTGCGGTCATCTCATTACCCAGTGCATCTGTATATTTAAATAAAAAATCGAGAGATGTCAAATAATCCGAAACCTATTTACAAAGAGACTTGAAACTATCACCGTATGACACTACAATGCATCTGTATTCAAATCAATCTAGCTATAGAGAGACAATATTGGGCTATTACATTTGAAATCCAAACACCCCCAGATATAAGTTTCAGTCACAGCCACTTCATTTCAAGAAACCTAAATGTGTCAATACAGAGCTTATAATGTACAACATAGACACAGCGTGTATCCTCGGCATGTAACCCAGATGAGACGCAAGAAGCTGGCGAGTCGCGAAGCGACGGGATCGAGGCGCTTTAGCGCCGAGGACACATATTGTGTTGCAAAATCATCCGAGAGAAATATGTAGGAGACGGGGTTCCCGTTTGAAAGCAGAGCTGGAACTTCAGATTTTTTTTTCTCAACCAGCCAGTTGGGAAGGTTAAACTGACCAAAAATACTTGTCAAACAGAAATTCCACCAGCAAGTGTATCACACTTACAAGTTACAATGTGAAAATGTTGGGCGGTTTTTTAAATCTTCACCCGCCCCAATACAAAATGTACCATAGGCAGGTGGCCAGCTGCTATTTCCAGGCCCGTTTGAAAGACATCTTTCCAATAATACTAGGCATCCGATTACATATAATCAGAACATAAATACTGGAAAGCAAAAACCACCCAATGGTTTGTAGACAGTTGTTGGTCACATGGCTTACAAAGCTGCCCCAGTTCAAAGGCTTGTGCCGATTACTCACGTCACGTTCACCACACTTCACGTTCGTGTTTAAAAATCAACACTTCACGCTCGTGTTTAAAAAACAACACTTCAATAACGTTAATAACATTTATGAATCATGTTAAAACGCATGTATGTATAATTGACCAATTTAAGGACTTATTTGCTAATATTCAGCATAGCTTGCCCTCCCGCAACACGCGGAACTTGGAAATTCGTGTAAGTCTTCAGCATAGAGCTTCACGTCACATTATAGCTACATTTGTGACTCAAACATTACGCATAGCATAGTGTTTGTGTGTGTTACCATGATGGTTTTATTTACCATGTTTACTATAGACAACTAAAGAAGACAACTTACTTGCTTGGACCACCACGGACAATTGCATGAATGCAAATACGATAAATATCCCCGAGTGCTAATTCATACTATGTCCATGGTCCATACTTTCCTATAGGGTAGTGATATGTCAAACACATTGAGGGTATTATATTCATTGTTTAAAGGCATGCTCCCGCTCTGTGTTACTAGCCACATCCAGCTTCCTTGGGAATTTTACAAGATAACAATGATCAATTCTCCATGTTAACGCTGTACTGTCCGTCACCAAGTGAATGACAGGTGTATGGCAGGTTCGTCGGTGGTGAACTTCTCAGTGTGTTCTCAGGCAATGCAATTTAGATTTGCCATCTGAAGTATGGTTTACAAATAAGTTCACGTGGTATCCAATCTTATCCAAAGACAAACATTTGGGAGCCAGGGATGAACAAGAATGGAATGCTTTATGATGAAATGAAGAAGCAAATATGTTGAAAAATTAACTTCATGGGCAAAATGTGAAAAAGATGACATATTATTGCTTTAAGAAAAGCCGAGCTTGAGCAATTTGCCTGAGTCTGGTCCCATCAGGACCCATGCGTGTGTCCGTACGGACCGATCTTATAGACAAACAAGCACCCCAAGAAGCAATCAAACACGAACAATTGCCGTTGTAAAAAGCACATCAAGCACCATATATTAATCTATATTTCATAATGATATGACTGATAGACGTTAAAACTGGGTTTGCCACAAAAAATGCGTTACTGGAGCTCTTTCTAGTAGTAGCTCGGTGACACGGTTGACAAATCAATCTCGTCGATTACACAAGCATGCGCTTGAACGATTGCTGAAAAACCATACCTATGGTATTGCAATATTGATGAACAGCAAATGTTCTGGTTCTCTAGCTGCGAATGCCCTCTCACCAGTAGAGTACCTGCCGGGAAGGCAGCCAATAACCCCATGACACCTTTGTCATTTAAATAGTACCCATTTCAATTTCATGTTAGTAACAATGGAAGGTCTACATAATTAATGAAATATGTTATTTGTGTCTAATTCTCGGATTCATTCTATAGGACAAACGTCCTTCACATTGGTTATAGTAGTCGCTGGTGCATACCGTGGGTAAATGCTTCATCCCCTTCAACTATAATATATAGTTTCATAGCCAATTGAGAATTACCGTGGTACTTCGACCTAGGACTTCTCTGCAAAAAGGGACACTAATTGCACAGTGTCCCTTGAATGAAGATCTTCCAACGACACTTTCCGCCTTGTTGTACCTTTCAACAAACATGCTATGGATGGTATCGCTTTCTCGTATATTGGTCCAAGGCTGTGGAATGAGCTCCCACTCTCCATACGCATCGCATGCAGTGTCAAATCTTTTAAAAATATGCTGAAAACTCATCTCTTTACACAGGTGTAATTTTGTCAATTTCGGATGCAATGCACCCTTTTTTAAAAATGAGTGTGTTATTAATCCATGCATTTTAATGCTTAACTTGTATCTGTATATTATTACATTGTATATCTAATCATCTTTTAACCTATTTTGGAGTAATTTGATTGGTATTCTCTAATATGTTTATCTTGTATACATGTATGTAATTCTTGTAAAGCGCATTGATCGTGTTTTTTGGAAATGCGCTAAATAAATCCCGTTTTCATTCATTCATAAAAGAGACACTGTGCAATTAGTGCATTTAATCCCTTATCAGGGTAAGTCCAGAGATGCAAGCGCAAACCCAACTCAAATGTCACTGTCACTGTCACTGTCAATGTCAATGTCTCTGTGACAGTTTTCATCAATAGCTATTCTCCAAAATATGTGTCATCAATATTTCAGCACTCAGAGAACCTGTCTCGGTCTCGCTACGTGACCAGTGTGAATATGATATGTATTTGTTCACTTCACCTGTCAGTTTAACCCTATCAAGTTTCACTGTTATTACAGATGGCATGCATGTCAGTAGTCTCATCATTGTGTTTGCACTCAGCAGTGAACCACGAATCTGGAATTCCGTGAGTGAATCACATGCTGCTGATATGCTTTCATCTACTTCACCTGTCAGTGTAACCATATCAAGTGTCACTGTTGTTACAGATGGCAAGCATCTCAGTAGTCTCACCATTGTGTTAGCACTCAGTGTGGAGCCATACAAACACCTCATCTGTAATTCCTTGAGTGATTCACATGATGCTGATATGCTGTCATCTACTTCACCTTTCAGTGTAACAATGTCTAGTTTCACTGTTGTTACAGATGGCATGCATCTCAGTAGTCTCATCATTGTGTTAGCACTCAGTGTTGAAACATACGAACATTTCATCTGGAATTCCTTGAGTGAATCACATGATGCTGATATGCTGTCATCTACTTCACCTGTCAGTGTAACCTCATCAAGTGTCACTGTTGTTACAGATGGCATGCATCTCAGTAGTCTCATCATTGTGTTAGTACTCAGCAAACCACCCATATGGAATTCCTTGAGTGAATCACATGATGCTGATATGCTGTCATCTACTTCACCTGTCAGTCTAACCTCATCAAGTGTCACTGTTGTTACAGATGGCATGCATCTCAGTAGTCTCATCATTGTGTTAGCACTCATTGATGAACCATGGCCATATGAAGCACGGATCTGTAATTCCTTGAGTGATTCACATGATGCTGATATGCTGTCATCCACTTCACCTGTTAGTGTAACCCAATCAAGATTCAATGTTGTTACAGATGGCATGCATCTCAGTAGTCGCATCATTGTGTTAGCAGTCAGTGAACCACGCATCTGGAATTCTTTGAGTGAATCACATGATGCTGATATGCTGTCATCCACTTCACCTGTTAGTGTAACCCAATCAAGATTCAATGTTGTTACAGATGGCATGCATCTCAGTAGTCTCATCATTGTGTTAGCAGTCAGTGAACCATCCATCTGGAATTCCTTGAGTGAATCACATGATGCTGATATGCTGTCATCCACTTCACCTGTCAGTGTAACATCATCAAGTTTCACTGTTGTTACATATGGCAAGCATCCCAGAAGTCTCATCATTGTGTTAGCACTCAGTGTTGAACTATACGAACACTTCATCTGGAATTCCTTGAGTGAATCACATGATGCTGATATGCTGTCATCTACTTCACCTGTCAGTCTAACCTCATCAAGTGTCACTGTTGTTATAGATGGCATGCATCTCAGTAGTCTCATCATTGTGTTAGCACTCAGTGATGAACCATACATCTGGAATTCATTGAGTGATTC
Organism: Ophiura sarsii; assembly: GCA_035610835.1. Lineage (NCBI taxonomy): Eukaryota > Metazoa > Echinodermata > Ophiuroidea > Amphilepidida > Ophiuridae > Ophiura > Ophiura sarsii. The sequence continues at coordinate 25,433 of JAYJML010000462.1, read as the reverse complement.
ATATGATGCTGATATCATCATGATCATTGTGTTAGCACTCAGTGTTGAACTATACGAACACTTCATCTGGAATTCATTGAGTGATTCACATGATGCTGATATGCTGTCATCTACTTCACCTGTCAGTCTAACCTCATCAAGTTTCACTGTTGTTACAGATGGCATACATTTCAGTAGTCTCATCATTGTGTTAGCACTCAGTGAACCACGCATCTGGAATTCATTGAGTGATTCACATGATGCTGATATGCTGTCATCTACTTCACCTGTCAGTGTAACCCTATCAAGTTTCACTGTTGTTATAGATGGCATGCATCTCAGTAGCCTTATCATTGTGTTAGCACTCAGTGAACCACCCATCTGGAATTCATTGAGTGACTCACACGATGCTGATATGCTGTCATCTACTTCACCTGTCAGTGTAACATCATCAAGATTCACTGTTGTTACAGATGGCATGCATCTCAGTAGTCTCATCATTGTGTTAGCACTCAGTGAACCACCCATCTGGAATTCATTGAGTGACTCACATGATGCTGATATGCTGTCATCTACTTCACCCGTTAGTTTAACCCTATCAAGCTTCACTGTTGTTACAGATGGCATGCATCTCAGTAGTCTCATCATTGTGTTAGCACTCCTCAGTGAACCAGCCATCTGGAATTCCTTGAGTGATTCACATGATGCTGATATGCTGTCATCCACTTCACCTGTCAGTGTAACCTCCTCAAGTTTCACTGTTGTTACCGATGGCAAGCATCCCAGAAGTCTCATCATTGTGTTAGCACTCAGTGTTGAACTATACGAACACTTCATCTGGAATTCCTTGAGTGATTCACATGATGCTGATATGCTGTCATCCACTTCCCCTGTCAGTGTAACCCCATCAAGTTTCACTGTTGTTACAGATGGCATGCATCTCAGTAGTCTCATCATTGTGTTAGCACTCAGTGAACCACGTATCTGGAATTCCTTGAGTGATTCACATGATGCTGATATGCTGTCATCTACTTCACCTGTCAATGTAACCCAACCAAGGTTCACTGTTGTTACAGATGGCATGCATCTCAGTAGTCTCATCATTGTATTAGCAGTCAGTGAACCACCCATATGGAATTCATTGAGTGATTCACATGATGCTGATATGTTGTCATCTACTTCACCTGTCAGTGTAACCCTATCAAATTTCACTGTTGTTACAGATGGCACGCATCTCAGTAGTCTTATTATGTCATTTAGACTATGCAATTTAGTACTACCCTGAAACAGAACATCAAGTACCCGGATGTTGTCATATCGACAGTTATCAATCAAGTCCATGATTAGTTCACCAACAACGTACAATGTTTTCCTATCTATACTAGTGAAACAATATGGCACAATTCGTCCATCCACTGAATTCAAGAGCAATGCCTCCATATCTACCAACCTCAGACGCCCAAATTCCCTAATTGAAAATCTGGAGTGGCAAAAAGTGATGGCGGTATTCACGTCTCCGGAATAAGATTCCCTGTCCTTGCAAATCAACACTGAATTGAGTGTCAGGGTAGCAAACGGAGATAAGAGTGTAAGAAATAGATACGATCGGTTGTCAAGTTCGCAGTGAGATAATACAATATCTGTAAGTGATTTGCTGAGGTGACATGCATTTTCTTCACATAATGGTTCTGACATTATTGACAAATCGACACGTTCAAGAACCAATGAAACCAGTACAGATAATCTTGACAAAAATGAAATTATGTCATCAGAAAAATCAACTTGTATCATTGTACACTTTGCCAAGCTTCGTGAATAAACTACTGTTTTTAACCGACCAGTCAGTTGAACCTTCTTCAGTACCAATGTAGACAGATTCACTTGACTGCAGATCATATCATGCAATATTTGTAATTTGATTAGGAAACCCGACAAGGTTAATTCGGTTATTGTCCTATTTCTTTCTGGATGACTTGCTAGGATACGACATGCCTGTGATATTTCTGGAAACTGGATATCATTCATTTTTAGTACTTGACTGTTTGCGTTTTGGACAGTTTCTGATTGTACAGACCTTGATTCCATTTTGTATGTACTATCTGATATAAACAATGAGCATGATGAGTGTGCCGTCTGGCGTACCGCTGAGTGTGATGGTTTTCTTCTAGCGAATTCTCCCAATTCTTCATCAGTAGTATTGAGGATTAATTGTACTTTTATTGGTGATTCTACGTGCAACATCAATTCAATAAAGGAGCTATCGAATGTGTGCATTTTGCTATTCGATACATTCAAAACACGGATGGTCTTGATAGGAGCGCATATTGTTGCATCTTTTTTGTTATAGCTAGCCTTCTTGAACCGAACGTCGTCAAGTGTTACCGATAGGCCTATACTTGACGTTTGAGTTGACAGAAAATGCAGCAATGCAGACATATCAATGTCACAGTTGAGGAACCGAAGTTTTGTAAGTGACTTACAGCCTTGGGAATCTGCCTGACAGAGGTTGTTTACAAATTGGCTGCAATCAAGACGTGTGTGACATGTGTTAGATGTATTTGTTGATGTGATGGACAAACATTGTAGACCATCGAAACTCCTCAACAGTCTGGATTGGTTGAGTACTTGAGAAGGACCAAGTTCTATGTTACTTTTAAAACTAACATTTACCTCTTCGACATATGAAAGCCAACATATTGATTTGGTATTGGTATTGGGTCTGTCCACAAAATATTCAAGAACTGAACACATTTCTTTATCAGCGGGTAAATTCATACAATTCATATGAAGCTTTCTGATCAAAGGTATGACTAGTCTGTGGATATCTATTGCATTGTCCGCTGAATCAATCTGCGATTCAATTGGATTCTGTGAATCAGCTTCGTAGAGAAGCAAGAGCGGAAGATTCCACGGATTCTTGACGCCGAAACCTATACCAAATATACACGTTTCACCTGATAGAGTACCGGTACTTTCAACTTCGTCGGTTTTCTGACTAACGATATATGGCAGTATAATAGAAGCAGCAGGTATACTAAGACCACAACAAAACCGAAGCAACGATTCCTTGGTAGCAATCTCTTGCAGGTATTTCTCAAATTCATCTTGGTTTTCAACAACTAGATTTGCTAAATAAACTGAAGCGCAATATTCCTGAATACTTTTATGCAATGGGAAATGAATACACTCTACTATATCATATTTCTTACGAACTTTTCTTTTTGAGCAGATTCCTAACTTACATGCAATGTCCACATCATCTGAATCTTGTGGTTTAATTGCAGTCGGTCCTTTCCCTCCCATCAAATCTTGTAGAGCGTATCGCCCTACAGTGATTAAGACAGGAGACACGTCCTCTGTTTGTTTCCCACAGTCATCATCGTCTTTGTCAACACGTACACGTGCCTCTAGGTACTCAATTATTTCTTTGTAAAGGGATGTCAAACTGATTGGTAATGTTTTAGTGTCTTCCCACAGAATGCATAGCATTGAAAGAGTAAGAGGATTCCTTCGTAACCATGACAACCATGATGGATACGCCTGAAGCGCATTCGCAAAAGCCGTTAGACTTGTTTCATTTATTTTGCTCTTTAGTAGTATGTCTCTAATGTATTTTGTAGCTTCCTTTTCTGAAAACCCTAACACATTTACAATGAAATAATTACCAAAGAGTTCGGTAAATGTAGATATTGCCGAATGCCTGGTTGATACTATAACATGGCTACCTTGCAATGACGTTCCTCTTAATAGGTCACCGATGCCTGTTTTTCTCTTAATAATCCCAGAAATATCATCAAACCCATCTAATAGGAAAACAATAGCGTTAGTATTGTTTCTAATCAAGCGTTCGAGTTTATCTTTCGGTTCATCTGTCAGTAACTGGTCCTTTATAATATCAATCAGATCATTATCTACATCAATTTTACCCAAATCAATAGCGAATAATAAACTAAACTCTCTGTGCGAGTCATTTGCCCAGTCACGTGACAATTTATTGTGTAAAATGGTTGATTTGCCACTACCCGGATTTCCGACAAGAAGAATACGCTTCTTGACATCCGGATGTTGCAAGTTCAATAATTTGTCACATGATTCAAGCTTTGTACCTTGTGCGTATTCTAGCTCGGGTTTTCGAAATACGTCTTCTGTGTTTGGTGCGTTTTCTGAGGCTAATTGAAGACTGTATAGTTGACTATATTTCTGCTTATACAACCCTGATAATTTACTCCTGATGCTCTGTAAATAAGGATCTTCGCCTGAAAAATAATCAAATGACAAAATGTCACTCATCAATTGGTTTCACTATGCCTTTCCCAAGTGTTCGTTGACATAATGCACATTAGAAACTCGTGGTTACTTGCTAAAGCCAGGGCCTATACATTGAGTGTTTAAAGGATATTTCCTGATTTCAGGAAAGGTTTAATTTTTGTTCAAGCCGACGGTTTAAAAGCGTTATTGCCCGATGTTGTGCACATTTTCAGGAACTTGTCACCGATTCAAGGTTTTTAATTGGTGATGGTTATAAAGTTGGTTATTACACCTTTTTTTTTTATATATATATATTTTTTAAATGCACGCAAAATTAAAGAAAATGAAATAATACAACAAATACAGTGAATATTAGGACTCGTCCTACATTATTTGGTAAAAATTTGTTATTAAAGTTGCCCATTATCACAATACAAGTGGAGTCAACTGTATTACTGTAATCATGTGTGATCAGACATGTCAGAAAATGCGTAATAAGGCGACGAAACAAACCCTCTGTTCTACTGGACCTAAAAATGTTTTAATTGTTTGATTTTTGTTAAATGTCACGAAAACTATGAAAAGAAAAAGCAGAAAAAAACCCAAACAAATAAACTCGACTAATCGAGCCTTCGGAGAGGTCCGTTCGCCCTTAGAATGTAGAACTGTTTTCGTCGCCTAAGGGTGGGTGTTGTGCGGTATCGTGGTATGGGTCCACCATTTTTATAAGGAAAAGGGAACATTTTTCCTGTTCATATCAATAAAACAGCATAGTATTGATGACCCGGGCCCATTGTGTCAATTTCATCCAAACTTGTATACTGACACGCGAAATTATAAGATATTAAATATATCTAAACCAGTGGTTATTCATATTGGGGGGGGGGGCAAGAAATGAAAGTCAACCGACAAGAATGTTTTAAGTGAAGAAAAGCGCGCGTAGCAAGCAAAATTTTTCGACTTGACACTTAATTTTGGCACGACGGTACATTTTGGCTCTAAACAAGTTTGTACCAAATAATATTGCATTCTGGGGACACACATGCGCGCAAAGCGCACGATTATTTTCTCATCTGTGTTCTTTTGACCATCTTTTGATAATTCCATGATTCCTCTTGTCAAATTAACCGACAGTGCTAATCTCAACCGACACGACGTCAATATATGGGGGGGGGGGGGGGGGGGGGGTCGTCCCCATCGCCCCCTGGTTACACCACAGATTTAAACACAATTAATGGTTGTCCTTTTTCTTTATCATGTTTTTTGTACACATTCCTTCTGCGTTCCAAAACATTCTTTATGTTCATATCTGTATTTCAATTGATTCCGAAACATGAAGGAAAAATAATAAATACAACATTTGCAGGTAATGTGTAAATGGGCCAATAACCCATCCTCCTGACCCCTGACCCCACACCCACAAACAATAATTAACTCATGATAACCGGGTTTACAAAAATGCGGTGACACTAGTGCAAAATAAATTAGAAAAAATATGATGATAATCGTCTATAGCACAAAAAGAAACTCATTACATCATATACCGGTACTCCGTTTAAATTTCCAAGAATTATAAAGATAGTGGTAATGTATCACGATAACTCACTTGATTCTTTCCTGTCTGTTTCCAATACACGATCCTCTGTCACGTTCCCATCTGCAGTAAGTGAAGGAAAATTAGTAATTTATAACATGTTTCAAGAAATGTCTACTCTTTGATATATGGGATTATTTCACGTGAATATTGATTGAATACGGTTACATCCGAAGGACAGCTGAGAAGAAAGCCAGTTTAAATACAAGGTGTCCGGCAAGCACAACATTTTCGATTATAATAATGTTAAAAAAGTAATTATCGAGCCTTAATCGCGTAATTATATTGAACAAAACATCTCTCAACATTTTTAAAAATTCGCGGTGATTTAAAGCCGATTTCAATGACGTCACGGCTCTTAGTGCTCAAATGTCGGCTAACTATGACTTCATTGAAATCGGGTCTTTTGCATTTATATATGAGCCTATGGCAGTGTTTATTTATTGTTATGATAAATATTATATTTTGTTCAATATAACTACGCGATTTAGGCTCAATAATTACTTTCCTAACATGTAATGAGCAATGTTGTGCCGTAACGAGATTCGAACCAGATACCAGATAGTCTGTTAAGAAGGATGCATTGGCAGCAGCATACTTCTCCTACCTACTTCATAAGTACAACGTATGTGTATCTTGTTTGTGAACAATTTTTTTGTTTGTCCCAAGAAGGGAAACCCTAGGCCAAGGGAAGCCCAAGCACACGCCCAGGTAAAAACCCCAGGAGAGACACCACCGGCCGCCCCTTGTGGCCCTGTAGAGCCTGTATTGATGGTATTACAAACCTGGCAGAATGGCTGGACAGCAATCCAAACTGACCCTCCCTGTCTGCATGTCGTACGCGGGGACTATAAAAATGAGCTCAACGAAGATGCCTCACAGACTTGACTAAACTGCCTGATTACCCCATGAAGCATGCGCTTGACATTGCAGGCAGCTATCATCACCGACCGGTAATGGTCACAGGTCACTAATAGGTATATCAAATAAGGTGGGATCGTTTCAAAAATCCTTAAAATCGTGATACGTGTCTCTATTTTAAATAGAAGTTGTCAAAAAAACATAACATTTTTGGTATCATATTAAAGACAATTTATCCAGCTACCGAATAAAAAAATAATTAAAGCCACATGTTTAGCAACAGTGAAGTTATCAATCTAAACGTCGAGTGAGTCAAGGGTGGGAGCGGTGGATGAGGAGCCGGTGGATGAGGAGCCCATAGGTTTGTACACAAAATAGCGGAAAACTAGAACTTTTGAAATTGATGCCATTTTAAAAGTATACATAGGAAAGTTTTCAAACTTCTCATATGTGTTAATAACATGTGCCTGCTACTATGAATACTAATATTGAATTGTTATCTAGACATTCTCTACTAGAATATGATGTTCAATTCAGGGAGTGTTTTAATGTAAAAAATACACAGTTTTATTCATTTTATTGATTAAACAATGGCCAAATCGCAGTCTCTCTATTTCATTTGTGTGACTCTTCAGTCCTTTTCTACCCTGGGTAGTAAAACATTTAACTAAAAAAGCCAGAAGTGTTTCTTCACAGAATTGTTAATAGATTTATGAAAAATTTGCTATTTAGACCTATTTTGGACCACCCTGTATTCAAAATAAAAGGAACTTTAACGATATTCATGTAGTTCATTTTGATAATCATTTTCTTTTAAATTAAATGGTCCATGCTAACTAAATGTCATAGAATATTATATACAAACATTCATTTTATGCATTATTTCATCATAATTTTAGACACCCTGTACTTTTCCTGTGTACATTTTGGGCAATTGATTCTTAGCAAATTTGGTAGCACCTTCTGCGGTTGTTCTGATTTTGGTGACTATTTTCAGCTAAACCCTAATTGTACAAACTATCAAACTATTTTGTGAGGAGCAAAAACGATCAAATTGTTTATGTTCCACCCTGTAAAAATTGTACACACCCTGTATAATTTGATTCTTTTTTGCAAAAATAAAAAACATTGAATCTTAAGCTTTCCAACAATATATAGTTTGTGGGTCATTAAGTATGTAAAACTTAAGTTTTGTCCCGTTTAATCAGAATTGGTGCATTTCTCAACATTAGTAGAAGTGAAACTTTTTTTTGGACCAATTTGTGACTTCTGACCATATGCAATAGTCGGCTCTGCTTAGCACATTCCACATGTAGACTTCGGTATAAGGCCGAGCGTCTCATGTCCGAGCTTGTAATCAAAACAGATACTACATGCGAGCGATCCTTAGGGTGTTACGTAGGCCTGGCTTTGATCACTATCTGCCCATTGTTGAGATTTTGTTTCACAGTATAGCGCGCCCACTATAAGTTCATCATTCGGAAGTTAAGCGTAAACTGTCAATCATTCGTTGTGAATGAATATTCATTCATGACTATTCATGACCTCACACGATGTGATCGTCGCGATCCAGCATCCTTCCCAACTGATCTGATTACAATATTCATAAAATGCAAATAACGCCACGTCCCTCCTCTGTCACTGTCAGACGAAGCCATCCACAATTTGAAATTCGTATTTTGTTCCACGTGAAAATTAATTTCAAATAACCAATTCTGAATGTTTCGTGTCATATAAGAACTAAATTCTGCTATCATCAAAGCAAATAAGTTTAACTCTAAATCACAATCAGCTTTTTTTTACCATTGATGTACTATTTCTGTGTCACAAATCATGTTTTGAGCCGATAAAATCCACCGTGTCTTAGGTCGTCTGGTTTGTTACGACCATGATAGTGCGCCCCCTTTAAGATCATCATTCGTCAATTTAAGCATAGTAAACGGGGGACTTTGCCTCCGAGATACTTGTCCCATAGTTATAGGGTCTCTGTCAAAGCTGAGACGTCTTTAATTAATATTGTTAGAAAAATGGATATCTAAAACCTTACGAAATCTACTTTCCGTGGTGTTAATTTTAAAGCCGATGCACACCCGTGTGTCAAATAGTTCTGAAGTGCAAGTCATTATAATGAAAAATTAAATCTCCAAATCGCTGTATATCTGGGATAAAATGGTGTGAGATTCAAAATTGATCAGGGGGAGAGGAGTGCTCATTCACATAAGACTTCCAAAATTGTTTTATGATTTGTTCACATAAAAAGGTTAGATTACATAATATAGAACCAACAGACTGCAGAGACAATCCACATGTCGCCAGCCCTCCCCGTAGGGCCACTATTTAAAACCAGCTTATCCAGGGAAATTACTAAGATTATAGAAAACCACTGTACTAGGCCATCCTAGCTGCGTTTATGGGCGGTTTTGGGGTTATGAGTGACGGTTTTGGGGTTGGGGCGGTTTTTGGGGGGATAAAGGTTCTCGGATTGGGAGCAGTTCATAGTTTCAGATAGGATAGCCTATGGAAGGACCTACATGTTGCATCTCAGTACATTTTGGTATTATACGAGAACTTTTTAAAAGTCTAAAAACAGTAAATTTACTCACCACCAATGTTCCATTTACTTTTCAGTTTGTTTAAAGAAGCTCTGTAATCTGGACACTTTTCCACCACAGCCTGTATGAAGGCACTCCTTGTAGCCCCCTCTGCTCTTCTACTACGCCAGAGATTAAGAATATTCCTCGCCTGTTTCTTAGGATTATGGATATCCCTTAGTTTGGCATCTTCGGTATCTTTTTCTACAAGACCGAGTCGTATGTACACATCCTCTAGGTGGACAAGTTGGAAAGTCTCTACGATGTCTAAAACATCTTTGTCTGAAACCACTGTTTAAAAAATAGGAATTAATAGACATACAATGTACAATGTAATACTTGTAAGTAAAAACTGTAAACATGCGTCTAAAACTCTAACACACTGAAAAGTGTCTAACTTGAAACATGTGTATCATGGGATAGTTTATAACGCGCGTTTAACCATGGAACTAGTTCCATGGTTCAATCATACACCAACTGTATGCCTTGAGTTAAATTAGTCGCGGTTTTAAGCTAAAACTGCGTTTAGTGCGGGAAAATGGCCTTTTTTATTATTATTTTTAATATATTTATTAACATTTTATTCATTGTATTTACATTATTTATTCACATTTAGGTTTTAGTTCATTTTATAATGAACATTATAAGTTACGATAATTTTGATCGAGGACATTATTTTATTTATATTTAAAAGAAGCCAGAATAAACATAAATTGGGAATTCCTTTTTCAAATAACATACAGAATTTAAGGTGATGGCTGAGGTTAGAAGAGTCCAAGAAGAATTTTGATTTTGTTCAAACAAAGCATATTCTAAAGTTTCTTTGTGATAATAATTTCATTTTGCTCGATGAACCTCTTCAATGCTAAATTCCCTTTAAATATCTTAGAGGGGCTTATTGTCCAGTTTGTTATGCTTCAAAAGACCTTTTATTGTCATTTGCATATTCAGGGAATTATAACAAGAATTATCAGTGGCAGAAAGTAGTGTTTGAAATTAAATTTTACCGCATTCAATACTTTAAAATAAATAACAATTTAACAATAGTATAGTAAATTAAAATAATTTTATATGAAATACTTGAGTTACCTTGATCTGAAGATGCCTTAACCTCTTCCTTGCTGTTGTCATCCTTACAGGCCATTTAAATTGGGATTGCCAGATCTGAAAATATAAAAGGTTGGAATTTGAGTTATGAAGGTGATCAACCGTAAACGACAATATTTATATCAGGTTTATACTTTTAGACACCTCACACATCCGAGAATTGCTCAAACGTAAATAACATAATTGAAATTGTGAATACTCTCTATAAATGTATGTGTATTTTGAGCACATTTTGCCTCACAGTCGCAATGATGATAAGGCCAAAAAAAGAAGGTAATGTTTTCCTCAACAGCTCTCAGAAAGGAGGGGCGGGCGGGCGGATCTTTAAAATAAAATAAAAAATCTTATACCAGCGGAAGCTCAAAGTTCAGCCAACAAGAAATTGAAATCACACTTAGAGTCGCACATGTTATAAACATTTAGTTCAATATTTAATGCTATTTAAACTGTTTTTAAAAAATCTGGGGAAAAAAATCTGGAAAAAAAAAATCTGGAAAAAAGAAGAAGAAAACAAATCTGGAAAAAAATATAATATCGATCACGCTACTAAGGGAGCACAACACTAAGTCGGTCCCCATTGACTTTACACGCTACGTACTACGAATTCAAATCACTGTAAATCCATTTGTCTAGTACTTAGATCTCTGAATTTTTGATATGTTATAGGACCATCCCTGTACTTTAACCTATCTTAATATGAACTGAGATATGCCGTCAAGATTGTTTGCTAGAGGTCGGCCAAATTAAATGGTATGATTACGCGAGTCAATATTCGGTTATTTCCCGTTCATGCACCATGTGTGTAAATCGGCCCATTATTTATATTTCAGCTAAATTCATCGACTTTTCTGTTCTAAACATTAAAAATATAATCCATAAAATCCATATAACACAAATTTGATATCATTACCCCTCAAATTGATGCCAATTTTGCACATTCATTTGGTCAAAAGGAACTATTGCTGTACTCAAGTTTTGCCGGAAGTGTCGCGCAAACCCGACTTAGTGGTGTGCTCCCTTGAAGGTACCACTTATTGTCAGAATCATTAAAAATTTGATATCAACTTGTTCAGCATGAAATTTTAAATAAAGTAGCCAAGTATTATGTCAATCGAACATTCCGTTTTAGAGATACGCCCTGATTACGGAGGCCGCATCTTTGCGTAAAAATCACTATTCTGCTATTTGTTGGGGTTTTTATCCTATCTCCACGCGGCGTTCTAGGCCTACGCTCAAGAAAATTCAATTTTTTGAGTCAAAAAGTCGGTCCCCATTGACTTTACACGCTACGTACTACGAATTCAAATCGCTGTAATCCATTTGTCTAGTACTTAGATCTCTGAATTTTTTATATGTTATAGGACCATCCCTGTACTTTAACATATCTTAATATGAACTGAGATATGCCGTCAAGATTTTTTGCTAGAAGTCGGCCAAATTAAATGGTATGATTACGCGGGTCAATATTCGGTTATTTCCCGTTCATGCACCATGTGTGTAAATCGGCCCGTTATTTATATTTCAGCTAAATTCATCAAATTTTCTGTTCTAAACATTAAATATATAATCCATAAAATCCATAAAACACAAATTTTATATCATTACCCCTCAAATTGATGCCAATTTTGCACATTCATTTGGTCAAAAGGAACTATTGCAGTACTCAAGTTTTGCCGGAAGTGTCGCGCAAACCCGACTTAGTGGTGTGCTCCCTTGAAGGTACCACTTATTGTCAGAATCATTAAAAATTTGATATCCACTTGTTCAGCATGACATTTTAAATCAAGTAGCCAAGTATTATGTCAATCGAACATTCCATTTTAGAGATACGCCCTGATTACGGAGGCCGCATCTTTGCGTAAAAATCACTATTCTGCTATTTGTTGGGGTTTTTATCCTATCTCCACGCGGCGTTGGCCTACGCTCAAGAAAATTCAATTTTTTTGAGTCAAATCCAACCAATTTTGATTTTGATCAGTCAATGACAGGGGCGGACTGGCCACTGTGGCGTTGTGGCGATCGCCACATGGGCCGCTTGGTTTTGGGCCTCTCAGGGCCGGTTACTCCTCTCAGGGCCGGTTACTCAAATTTTGTTACCGTGCGAAATTTTGTGACCGTGCGAAATTTTGTGACCGTGCGAAATTTTTTTGACCGTGCGAATTTTTTTGACCCTACCCCCCCCCCCCCCCCCCCCCCCCCACCCCCCACTTACGTGAAATTCACGAGGTGACTGACTGGGGAAAAAATTGGGGCAACCTTTTACGAAAATTTACTACCGGGACGACATACTTCTGCCTGACATGGTCAAAAAGGGCCGCTTTAATAATTTTGCCACTGCCGCTTTCAGGTCCCAGTCCGCCCCTGGTCAATGATAATGTTGAACTATATATAACATAGAAACTGAAAAGGTCACATTTTGTGAATAAAAAAGAGCAACCGCCCCCCCCCCCCCCCCCCCCCCCCCCCCCCCTGGTCCTTGTCAAACCCGACAAAATTGGCCTAAATACGAGAACAAACTGGGCAGATCTGAAACGTACGCATAGATTTGGGTGAAACCCAACTTTTATTTATATCATTGTGCAATGCACGTGGATCGGAGCCATTCGGAGACATGGAATCTAGGATTTTACCTTAAAGGTACCACTTATTGTCAGATTCATTAATAATTTGATATCAACTTGTTCAGCATGACATTTTAAATAAAGTAGCCAAGTATTATGTCAATCAAAAATTCCGTTTTAGAGATACGCCCTGATTACGGAGGCCGCATCTTTGCGTAAAAATCACTATTCTGCTATTTGTTGGGTTTTTTATCCTATCTCCACGCGGCGTTCTAGGCCTACGCTCAAGAAAATTCAATTTTTTGAGTCAAATCCAACCAATTTTGATTTTGAATGTTGAACTATAACATAGCAACTGAAAAAGTCACATTTTGTGTATAAAAAAGAGCAACCCCTCCCCCCTGGTCCTTGTCAAACCCGACAAAATTGGCCTAAATACGAGAACAAACTGGCCAGATCTGAAACGTACGCATATAGATTTGGGTGAAACCCAACTTTTATTTATATCATTGTGCAATGCACGTGGATCGGAGCCATTCGGAGACATGGAATTTAGGATTTTACCTTAAAGGTACCACTTATTGTCAGAATCATTAAAAATTTGATATCAACTTGTTCAGCATGAAATTTTAAATAAAGTAGCCAGTATTATGTCAATCGAACATTCCGTTTTAGAGATACGCCCTGATTACGGAGGCCGCATCTTTGCGTAAAAATCACTATTCTGCTATTTGTTGGGTTTTTTTTTATCCTATCTCCACGTGGCGTTCTAGGCCTACGCTCAAGAAAATTCTATTTTTTGAGTCAAATCCAACCAATTTTGATTTTGATCAGTCAATGATAATGTTGAAATATAACATAGCAACTGAAAAAGTCACATTTTGTGTATAAAAAAGAGCTACCCCTCCCCCTGGTCCTTGTCAAACCCGACAAAATTGGCCTAAATACGAGAACAAACTGGCCAGATCTGAAACGTACGCATATAGATTTGGGTGAAACCCAACTTTTATTTATATCATTGTGCAATGCACGTGGATCGGAGCCATTCGGAGACATGGAATCTAGAATTTTACCTTAAAGGTACCACTTATTGTCAGAATCATTAAAAATTTGATATCAACTTGTTCAGCATGAAATTTTAAATAAAGTAGCCAAGTATTATGTCAATCGAACATTCCGTTTTAGAGATACGCCCTGATCATGATGATTACGGAGGCCGCATCTTTGCGTAAAAATCACTATTCTGCTATTTGTTGGGTTTTTTATCCTATCTCCACGCGGCGTTCTAGGCCTACGCTCAAGAAAATTCAATTTTTTGAGTCAAATCCAACCAATTTTGATTTTGATCAGTCAATGATAATGTTGAACTATAACATAGTTGTAACAGTAACACCCTGTATATGATGTTAGTGGCCATATTAAATTTAGTAAGTATTTCCAGGCAACATTTCTAATTGTAACATGATCATTTCATGTGTGTTATATTTCATTTTATTTTCATTGCTTTCACCAAAATAGAATCTAAAAGTGAAGAAACGCATGGATTAAGGACACGATATATACATACATGTGCATTTTGCTTGTAACACCCTGTATAACATGGTGATTATTGGTCATATGTTTGTGTTTGGTGCAATATTATTACAAAACGTCAATTTATAATTTATTATGACACTAACTTATGATAACGGTTAACTTTATTTCAGAAATACGTTTTCGGCTTTTAAACCTGGCCCAAACATTTTGCTTGAGCATGGTCCCTTCAGGACCCAAGCTTGTGTCCGTATGGACCGACCGTGTAAACAAACAAACAAACAAACAAACAAACAAACAAACATACTTATATTGTTACACATTTTGATCACCCTGTATAAGGTATCCTTTATAACTAAAAACAAAGGTGGCAACATTTTTCTTTGTAATAATAGTGTATACTTTTGAATTATACAGCTTAATAAATTATAATGTTATCTTCAAAGTGTGAAAATGACCAGTCAAAAGGTTGTATTTTTAGTGCATTTCTTCATGCTTGCACCCTATAATATCTACCCACCCTATATAATGACCTTGTTATGACATTGTGAGATTTGAAAATGTGTATGCTTTCAGGAAATGTATACTTTCCTTATACTCCTAGTATAGTAAATCCATGTGATTTTTCTATTTTTGGATGCCATCTTGAATAACCCTTTAGAACACCAAAATTAATGTTGGTAACATCCTTAATATATTTTAGGACCATGAAAGTAAGTTCAAAAAGTTGGTTTAGTGAGTCCTGGGGTGCATGGAAGACCCCGCCTGGATACGCCTCTAATTCACTATTAGTTATTCTATACACTCATGTTAAATAACCCTTGAATGCCCCTTTAATGTTAAATTTTACCCTATTTGTCATCATAAAATTATCTATAAATGTCATAGACCATGTCATGTCATGTCAAACTAGTTTGTTGATTTAATCAAGCATCATGTGATAGATTAATCAACTAGCGAATATAAGTGGCAAATAAAACTACAAAACTGAGAAAAGTGCCCTTTTGTACTCCATTGTGCCTTTATTTTCTTTATATTTTAGCAGCTTTAGGTACGAATTATTCCTTAAATATACATTAAACGACGTCGAACTGATTATTGGTGGATAGTAAATTGTTCAAAGATAAATTTACACAGAAAACGCAAAAACATATTTTTTGCCCAAAAATGGTCTTTTTAGGCTGAAAACGGGCCAAAAATCGTTTTTTATTTTTGTCACCCCCCTTCATTCGAAAGGTAACTATTTAAGGACTTGAATTAGCCTGGGTGTCAAGCTGTAACAAAAAATGCCGTGATAAATTATTTTAAAGCACATTTATTGCCTTTGGCTGGTCTACTGATCCGGATTCAAATAAAATATAATCCAATATTAAATGATAACCCGTTTACACCATTTATGGGGGTGCTGGGTGGGGGTAGGGGGTGTTGGTGGGGGTAGGGGGTGTTGGTGGGGTGTGTTTGTGGGAATGTGTATGTGTAATTTCATCCAATTTCAAACGAATGCCTCATTTGCATTGACTTGCACTAATAAAGCAAACTATTGAATTGAATCAGACTATTTAATGGACTTGTTTACAATTAGCATTCTGTTTTCCATTGTATAATTTCAATACTAGGGGCCTACGTGACAATATTTCATCTTTTGATGATATGTCAAAATTGGCACCAAATAAAGCCAAGTAGATCTGTTCATCCAGGGTCTGTGTCTGAACTTTTGCCGAATTCTGATACCAATTATTTGTCTTCTATTTGAATTGAAATGACGCAGATAGCTAGATGTATGATAACTACAAACAAAGCCCATTTCTAAAGAAAACATTTTTGAAATTTTTGTGACGCATATTGATTGTTCCAGAAATAATAGCAGTTTTTATTTAACTGAAAATTGTGTTTTCAACTGTGGTTTTGCTTAAGGCCAACAACAAAAATTTGTTATGTTGTCCTCGACAGCTTTCAGAGAGGAGGAGCGGGCGGGCGGATTTTTTTTTTTTTTTTTTTAATTTAAAAAAAAATTCTTTTACCAGCAAAAGCTCAAAGTTCAGCCAACAAGAAGTTAAAATCACTCTAAGAGCCGCACATATATGTTATAAACACTTAATTTAATATTAATGCCATTTAAACTGTTTTTAAAAAAATCTGGAAAAAAAATCTGAAAAAAAAATAAAATATCTGAAAGCAAAAAAAAAAATCTGAAAAAAAACAACTGCTTTTTTAAAACACAAATGCGATTTTTGTTAAAAAAAACCAACGATTTAAAAAATCAAAAAATCAAAAAAAATCGGGGTGGCCCTAAAATGACGAGCGGGCGGTCGAGGACAACATAACAAAAAAAATTGTTGGCCTAACCGCAGTCCGCAGACTATTTATTATGATATTGACGGGTTGGTGATATCTCGTATAAGTTAGAACAATTGAAGAGAAAATAGTATTTCCACCGATGATTATATTTATTAAGAAGACTGGCTGATTAACACAACTTGATCGTAAGACAACATTCATACAACTCTATGATCTATCCTTTGGGTTCCAAACTACCTACATGTATGTTTACATCATACATTATCCCTGGTCCATCATAACATATTGTATGGTCACTGCTTAATTTACATATACAATGTCAAATGTCACACATAAAATAACATAGGTGATAAATGAGGGCCTATGACATCATGAAACATTGGACGAATCAACAATAAGTAGGAGGTGTCTTAATGACTAAAAGAAGGTTGCACTACTGAACGTCATGCATGAGGGATTGGAGATTTAATAAGAAAGATAAGGGTAAAAATGGTTCAGAAAACGTTCCTGAAGCCATCTTGTTATGCTTGAATAATGAAATATTGAACATAATTACGCGCGAAGTGCGAAAAACATATTTGAACTAAAATGGTCCAGAAAACGTTCCTGAAGTCATCTTGTTATGCTTGAATAATGAAACATTGAAAATGTCCAGTGTTTTAACTAAAATGGTCCAGAAAAAGTTCCTGAAGCCATCTTGTTATACTTGAATAATTAAACATTGAAACTAATACGTGCGAAGCGCGCACAAAATTGCACTATTTTAACTGAAATGGTCCAGAAAACGTTCCTTAAGCCATCTTGTTATGCTTGATTAATGAAATATTGAGTATATGCGCAAAGCGCGCAAAAAATTCCAGTTTTTTCTAACTAAAATGGTCCAAAAAAGTTCCTGAAGCCATCTTGTTACGCTTGAATAATTAACATTAAAACCAATACGCGCGAAGCGCGTAAAAATCTCCCCTTTTTAAAACTATAAATGGTTCAGAAAACGTTCCTGAAACCATCTTGTTATGCATAATTAATCATTAACATTGAAACTAATACGCGCAATGCGCGTTAAAAAAATCAAGTTTTTAACTAATATGGTCCAGAAAACGTTAGAGAGACAACATCTTGTTATCCTTGAGCTTCCTTGAATAATTAAACAATTGAAACTAATTTTGCAGTACATGTTCAATTTCTACTTGGTCATATTAAATCATTGTGCAGTGCAATACCCTTTTCATAATACAATATAGATTAGTAAGCCTGCCCCCTTCTCTTCCCTCCAGGCTCCGGCTCTTGAACTTATTATTGGACACACACTGTGTACATTAATTTTACCCCTTAAGGGGGCTATGGACTCTCAGGTACAGCCTCCGTAAAACTGCCGTAACTTCTTCAATATTCATTTAATCTTTAGAAGTATATACAGTTTTTTGCAGAAAAGGGTTCAATGAATCGAACCATGATAATGAAATTGACCATTTTTGAAAAAATTATAAAAAACATGTTTTTTGACCCATTTTAGGTTTGGAAAAGTTAACTCAAAATATATTTTGTTAAATTTTGTCATACTAGTTTTATGATAATCCTGATAACATTCCCCAGGAGTGTTTTTTTATTTTTAATATCTTATTTTTTATTTTTTGAGTTACAGACCAAAAAGTGCCAAAAATGTGATTTTTTTCCCCCAAAAATGGTGATTTTCATGATTTTGGCGGTAAAAAAATCACATTTTTTGGCACCTTTTGGTCTGTAACTCAAAAAAAAAAAAATAAGATAAAAAAAAAAAATCGCTTCTGGAGAATGTTATCAGGATTATCATAAAACTAGTATGACAAAATTTAACAAAATATATTTTGAGTTATCTTTTCCAAAGCTAAAATGGGTCAAAAAAGGTGTTTTTTATTTTAAAAAATCCAAAATGGTCAATTTCATTATCATGGTTGGATTCATTGAACCCTTTTCTGCAAAAAACTGTATACGTTTATAAAGATTAAATGAATATTGAAGAAGTTACGGCAGTTTTACGGAGGCTGTACCTGAGAGTCAACACCCCCCTTAACTTGTTATTAGACTGACATTGAATGTATATTTGTTCAAAAATCTTAAAATCTTAGGGGCTGCGCAACAGGGGCGGACTGGCCACTGTGGCGTTGTGGCGATCGCCACATGGGCCGCTTGGTTCTGGGACTCTCAGGGCCAGTTACTCACAAAGTTTTCCGAAAACTCCCCCCTTTCCCATTGTGTAAAGCATTTTTCGGGCCGTTTTGGACTAAAATTTGTCCTACCCCCCCCCCCCCCCCCCCCCCCCCCCCCCCCCCCCCCCACCCCCGCTCGCTACGCTGACATGGTCAAAAAGGGCCGCTTTAATAATTTTGCCACGGCCGCTTTCAGGTAAGAAAGTATGCATGTAGGGGAATATGGGACAACTGGTCCGTGGGGCAAGTGGTCCGAAATGAAGGATTTTGTAATTGTATGGGCATACTGCTTTCTTTTGAACAGTACGACTTTTGTTGAAACTTGACATATATCCTTACCTTCTACAATCCAAAACATTTGGAACTTTAGGGTATTTACAAATGTGATATTCTCCAGATATTTGAAGCCACCTCCTTGAGTGACTGATTGAAAATTCACAGATAGTATGGGCGATATAATTTATGAAGATGGGTTTAGATCATGTTTAATGTACTTTACATGATTGACAGATATGCAACAGTAAATATATACATGCAGTACAGTCGTCTTAAGATACTAGGTGCATATTGCATTTGATGGGTGCTATATTGTAGTGTGCTAGGGACTTTCCGAAATATGAATAAAACCATAGGTTGGGGTTGAAATAACCGTAAAATGGCGCACATTGCTAAGTTGGGACATTGGTGGTTTGGATTTGCGATCAATAATATTACCATTTAAAGAATGCTTCAACTTAAATCATTATCACGGGTATTCATTTGGTAGAGTTATTAGTTTATGAATTTGCAAATAACAAAGTACACCATTTCTTATTTTATCTAAAGACACTCGTCTATACTTGTAGGACCCGATTGCCGTAATATTTGCGAATTCAAAGATACTCGCTGGCTACAGAAATCTGTGTGATGGCTAAAAACAAAAATGCAGTTTTGCCTTTTTTCTGAAATGTATTGGAGTTATTGATTATTATGACAATGATGGTATGTTTTAAAACATTTTGGCGTAGAATTTATTACGTCACAGGCGTGTTTGAATAATGTATCATCTCGACAAAGTGCTATTAGTCATTTGTTGGGGCAAGTGGTCCGAAGGGGTATGGAGCAAGTGGTCCGCCTGCAAAAACTTAATCAAAACTGTAAAATTCATTTTGAAAATTAGCTGTTAGTGTCAATAAAACTTGACTCGGTATTGAAATGTGAATAGAATATGAAATAATTCACATTCTTTCTAGTTCTTAGACATTTTGGGGCATTTTGGGTCTAATACCACTATTTCTGCTATTGAAGGATTACAATATGACATGAAATTGCTTTACACTGTAAAATAGGTTAGTCATTTTCTTCCAAATTGGTCATTTTAGACATTGTTTTGAATTATTTCAGTGAAAACGATGTCTTAAATGACCAATAATGAGAAGAATGACCAACTAATTTTTACAGTGTAGAATGGTTTAAAACCTCGGTATTATGAATTACATCTTTAATATATTTTGAATGGTGTCTGTAAAGGTATTTGCAATGACAAAATATCATGATTTATGTATTTTATCCACTGCTTTTTGTGCTAGCTATCACGATAGCTGCACTTATAGCCTGAATTCAGAATCAATTATAGCAAGTACGCGTTATTTATAATGACTTCGAGTCACTTGGTTCAGGAAACCGTGACCAAATCGGTATAATTATCGAACGGGTCCAGCCAAATGACACTCTCATACGGTTATATTGGTTGAACGAGAAGTGTGACGCTTGGATGCTATTGTGTATTGCATCAGGGTCACTTACAAGCGCCGCCGAATCCATCTGTGTCCATGGCTTTGATTGGACGAGAGATGTGTTCAGTTGTTTAGCGCCCGGGGTGAAATTTTGAGATGTTGTCCGCAGTTGTTTGCCTAGCCTGTGTAAAGTATATTTACTCCGATAGGTAAACAAAGCGATAAATATCCACTAGCTTGTGGCAATGTAAGTATTTCTAAAGAAATGGAGGGGGGAAGCAAACATGACTGAGAATTTTAGGCAAATATAGAATATATTAACGCTGTCCATGCGCGCGGTTATGCACACGCAAAATACAATTCACAAAATGTTTCACAAATGTATTTAATTTATTGGCTTTCATCATCATATATTATTTCGAATCACCATGAGAAATTAATTAACTTAAGTACAAACACGTCTAGTATTAGGTCAGTTATTCTTGAGATAAGACTTTGAAAGTTTAGAAAAGGTTTTTGCAAAATCTTTTTTATATGGCAAAACCAGGGAGGTGTAATAGGTAATATCACTCTGGTAAAACTAGCCGCATAGAAAGTGTTAAGGAAAGGCCCAGGAAAGGCTAGAAAATGGTTGACTTAATACATGATTAAGAATTCCTATTTATTATTATTATTCATTAGTTGTCCATACTGTATTAAAATACAAGTCTCACTCATAAATTTAAGGTTAGGATTGCTATCGCGCTTGAAGCAAACAAACTGATGAATAAATCATCAAATTTCAAAATATATAATGCAGTTCTCATAAAACTACAACAACAAAAAAATCCGATCGACCCCAACTTCCATGCCCCCCTCCCCTGAAAATCAAATGGTGCGTCCCTTATGTCTGTTATTCTGTTATTCAACGAAAGCCGTTTAAAAACTATTGTACTTTTTAATTCACTATTGAGCAAATATACCTCTGACAATCTGTGTTGATTTTTACAACACTTATACCAATAAAGCCTATGGAGAGGGTGGTTCTAAAATGTTTACTCTCGTGTTTGCCAAAGATGGAGATATCGTTTATAACTGCACAAACAAATCATACTGGTTAGGGACGCACCATTTGATTTTCAGGGGGCGGTAGGAAGTTGGGTTCGGGGAGAATTTATTATTTTTGGCCGCCGCAAGGGGTGTTTTGTTTTTTTGCGCCGCCGGAGGCGGCGAATTTTTTTAAATTTTTTACTCATCAGGGGGTGAATTTTTTTTGGGGGGCCTGCATAGAGGGGGAATTTTTTTCTTTCTTCGAAAACTTCCTACCCCCCCCCCCCCCCCCCCCCCTGAAAATATAATGGTGCGTCCCTTAGTTAATTTCCATTCTTTGGGTAGGCTTAATTAAATAAATACAAAATTGGCGGTCGTGTTATGAGTTTTGAAGTCAATTGATTTCATGGACTGTTTGCGACATGTGGGCGTAGCCGGGAGGCTTGTCATCCCGGGGGCACGAGAGTGGCGTGGGGTCCAGGGCCCACATTACATAAGGGCCCCGGTAGGTCCTGGGACAAAGCCTCTGCTGCAGGTGATTAGGATTGGTATTGATTCCCCACGACGAGAAACGCCATGAAATTGGAGATAAGTATATAAAACCCTTTAACTCCCTGAATTGTTAATTGCACCCCCCGAATGACCCTTGGTGCTGGGTTACCTGTAGCTACGCCGCCAATGAATGCACACAACATACAAGATCAAATGACCGTTTCATTTCTTCCAAATTTCTTTTTAATTCACGAATTGGGCAGAGCTCCAAACTGAGAAAGAGCCCAAACCCTAATTGGAGGTGATTCTTGTAAATAATTAATTTCAGAGTGTTTATAACATTAATGTGAAAGTTTCAGATTAAAAATTCAAACCAAAAAATAAAAAATAAAAAAATACAAATAAAAGTACATCGTTAGTACATTATAAGTACATCTTTAAAGGATGATATCTCAGTTTGGAGTTTTCATAAAGACTAACTGAAAAATTATATAACTCCGCTTAAAAAAAGAGTACCATTGTTAAGCGGAAGATCTCTACTACAATAATCAAATACAAGCTCAATTTTGATATCTTGCCTAATTGTGTCTGATTTTCACATATACGGACAACTACTGCAAATTTGTCTTCATATTCATTACTCGATATCATGCCCAAATTTGCCAATACGTCCACTGTTGTGCCAATCTCTTGTGCCAATCTCTGATTACCCAATTACATGTCATTATTCTACCAAATGCTTTCCTAAAAAATATCAAAGTCTTTCATTTGTACTAGCACTTCCCCTTTAAAGGGTTTTTTATTGTGTATATTAACCGTTGGGTCATCATTGTCATATTGACTAACTTCCCCTGTAACATGAAAAGCTGGCTAAATATCAAGATGGTTTATTATAAGTACTAAATGATGATTATATGAAGTAAATAAAATCATTAAAGAAAGGGGTATATACAGACAAATGTATGGGGCATCTGAATATCGCAACCATGTGACCATTTAACTAGGTTTCATACCGTTTTATCTAATAAATGTGTAGTCGAAAATTTCGCTTGCTTTGTACACCATTAGTATACTGCTATTTACACGTTAACCACGAAAACTGTATAAAACATGGGTTTCATGAGACATGTATCCTTTTTACATGTTAAATAATATGGAAATGTGTTTGTAAAGAAAATACTGCCTAGTTTCCGTGTTGTCATTCAATGATTTCTGTGTATTCTAACCGTTGGAACATATAGGACCAGTTGCCCCACTGATGGGGTAACTGGTCCGTGCCAAGTAAAGGTTTTCAGTTATAGACTATGGGACGTAGGTCTGTATCAATCAATCTAGCACTCTCCATGTAGGGCACAGATGAAATGTGGCTTAAAATGAAGCTAATATATGCCTGATCAATATTTTACCTTATCCCACGTTCGTAGGTTGCACGTTATGACCCTAGACCTCGATTTAGGGTCAAAGGTCACATGTGTTTCAATGGGAAGTCAAAAACTAAATTTAACATGTAAAAAAACTAATGAGCTATTGACTATAAAAAGTATAATATATTGTTGGGATAAGTGTTTTAAACAAAAAAGTCAATCACAATTTCGATCGTAGATCAATAGTTTTTGAACTGTGACCTTTTGAAAATTACAAGTTGGCCAAAATAGACCATTTTGGTCATATTTTCGCAAAATTGGCACAAAAATGACATGATATCATCATTAAAAAAATATTTTGACTCATTATGAATTGATAAACCATGTTATAATGTTGGTATATAGATGTACCTTACATTACAACACATTTTAAATATCAATGGTATGTTGATGCCATGGCAACCAGCTTTAATATCCTTCAAATCCTTTAAATTTGACTCAGATTTTACCCATTTTCGATGAATTTGAAGGATATTAAAGCTGTTTGCCATGGCATGCGGACACCATTGACTTTTGAAATGTCTTTTAATGTAAAGTTCATCTATAAACCAACATTATAACATGGTTTATCAATTCACATTGAGTCAAAATATTTTTAATGATGATAACATGTCATTTTTGTGCCAATTTTGCGAAAAAATGACCAAAATGGCCTATTTTGGCCAACTTGTCTTTTTCAAAAGGTCACAGTTCAAAAACTATTGATCTACGATCAAAGTTGTGATTGACTTTTTTGTTTAAAACACTCATCCCAACAATATAATATACTTTTTATAGTCAATAGCTCATTAGTTTTTTTACCATGTTAAATTTAGTTTTTGACTTCCCATTGAAACACATGTGACCTTTGACCCTAAATCGAGGTCTAGGGTCATAACGTGCAACCTACGAACGTGGGATAAGGTAAAATATTGATCAGGCATATATTAGCTTCATTTTAAGCCACATTTCATCTGTGCCCTACATGGAGAGTGCTAGATTTGTTTTCTGAAGGAATAAAACATGCACGGCCTATATAGTCTATTAGTGGTAATTGGCCTTTTCTTAAGATAATTTTAAACATTGATTATATGGTATATGTAAACAGTTTCATGGGTGATATTTTCATAGCAATTCCATAAATATTTACACGAGCTTTAATCTTGTATATCATGAATTATGCTTATCCGGACCAGTAACGGATTTGTGTTGTCTTTTTGAAAGAAAAAATTCTTAGGGGAAAGAGTCCATATAGGAGCATGTACGAATTATCCCCCCCCCCCCCCCCCCCCCCCCCCCACACCACACACACACCATATCACTGTCAGAGGTGACTTTGGTCATATTAAATTATTGTGTAGTGTAACACCCGTTTTACCCCAGCACCCCCTACTTCCGGTTTGGAAATGTGTTTGTAACAACATCAGGGGATGATGATGAGAATACCGTAATAAAAAACCCTTTAAAGGGGAAGTGCTAGTACAAATGAAAGACTTTTATATTTTTTAGGAAAGCATTTGGTAGAATAATGACATGTAATTGGGTAATCAGTATTGGCACAAGAGCAGGCAGTGGACGTATTGGCAAATTTGGGCATGATATCAAGTAATGAATATGAAGACAAATTTGCAGTAGTTGTCCATACTGTATATATGAAGAGGTATTTTGCAAAAGGGCTATGGTGCATTTTTTCAAAAAATGAGTTTGATATAGAAATGTATAGGGAAAAATCATATGTTTCAAGGAAACAAAGTCATTTTTTTCAAAAAGACCTACATCTCATTGTAAACAGCCATTGAAATTGTTGTTTTGTTGCAAAAGGGCCTGTATCCCGAT
>JAYJML010000542.1:0-2500 GCA_035610835.1 Ophiura sarsii | reverse complement strand
TAACAATAACGACTGACCATATCGATTATGTCTATAATTGTCATATCTTTTAAAACGCTGTTCTGTGGTATGGTCTCATCCGTGGTGAAGTGGTTAAGAGCGCTGTTGTTGCGTTGCTTTCATGCTTTCAAACCAAATGTTGTAAGTTCGAGCCTGGCACCGGACTATGTTTTGAATATTTTTTTATAATAATGTTCAATTCCCCCGTAGACTTTTAAAAATACCATATAACAATTAATTTAACTTGTTGGCGATAGCGCCCCTTCCCCTTCCTTGTTATGTAATCCATTTTGAATGACACAGGAGTCGCGTAAGCGACGAGAATGTGTTCCAGCATGTTTAGCTGTTGGTATATGTGATCGAGAAACCATTTAAATTTAAATTACTGGCAACATCCATAATTTATTGGGCATTTAGTATGCCAAATATACCCCTGTAATTAAAAGTGACCTATCCCTAACAGTAAGTTGAGGCATGACCTTTTTAAGTAGTTGGCCACGTGACCAATAACATAACCTATCTATCCTTCAAATCTGGTAAAGAAAGCTTTATTGAATCAAAAGTTATGCCCAAAACCCTTAAAACAGATGATTTTTTAAACAGATGATTCAGACAATCGCGGCCATAATTAGTTGGAACATCCATTTAATAATGACCCTTTCGTGCGTTCCCGTTTGCGCAAAACGTACACTATCAAAACATTGCTGTCTTTGACGGAAGGCTTAAAGCCTTTCCTAAACTATAATAACTCCCCCCTCCCCACTGGGCAATGTTGGCCCTTCCCAGTATCCCGTAACCCAAAAATCATGTTTCAACATTGATCCAGGGGGAGAGGGGGAGTTTTTAAACACACGTATAAAAGTGTTCCAACAATATTGGCCGAGATTGTCTCCTCGAGTGACAAATGTAAAGTTTTCGATTAGTTTAAATCATTGTATTTTCGTAACGGCTAATTCGATTTTATTGATACTTGGAGATCATTTTGCCTACATACCATAGATAAAAGTGAATGACAAAATTTGATATTTTCATTAACGGTTTTAGGGAACGGTCACTTTTAATTAGATATAAGGTCTATTTCTGGTGTATTTTTGTTCATAAAATGGTCACATGGATTAACTTTATGTCCAGAACTATTTAACAGATCGCTGTAAAATTAGCAGAATGTGATAATAGTATTATGCCCACTGTTCATACTATTAATTTAAACATTTGTGTTTAATTTATTGGAGAAACGGTCACATTTGAATTGGAATTAGATAGTTTAGGTCTAATGTCAAATTGGGAAGTTGTGATTATCTATATGAATTTGTTCTATTTTTTCAACAAACTTCACGCAATTTTAACAATCGACTTATTTATTGTTTTAAATATGATAAATAATTAAATAAATAAATAAATAAATAAATAAATAAACAAATAACAAATAAACCTAATTGTACATATTCATGTAGCTCTATTTAACACTTTCCACGCGGCAGTCGTCTGTAGACGACATTCCAAATTTTCACAAAATGTTTAAAATTGCAGAATAATCATAACATGTTCTATAACTTATACACCAACGCTCTTAGTCCCCTCCCCAACATAGAAGTTGATATCAAGCATGTGAAAATCATAGTCGGTAGACTAATAAATACACCCCCCCGCCCCATCCTAACCTTTACATATAGATACATATTAAGCGTCGCTCGCAGGGAAATGATATGCAATCTCGTGTCAACCAATCATAGATATAACAGGTTACAATGTAATTCTGGAACTTTGTGTGCATGTCGAGGCTACATTCACAGTATGCCATGCACACTACACGCAAAATCAATTGACGCGACAGTATGCCACGATAATTAAAAGAAAAATAGGTCAAAGACTTTTATCTGAAAATAATGGCATACTGTTGAAACTCGACATTCCCGTAATATTTTGGACTCCTGATTGAAAATATCCCATGGATTACTGTTATGGTCTATCCAAATACGTTGTCAAATTGAACTATATACAGTGCATTAACAATAACGACTGACCATATCGATTATGTCTATAATTGTCATATCTTTTAAAACGCTGTTCTGTGGTATGGTCTCATCCGTGGTGAAGTGGTTAAGAGCGCTGTTGTTGCGTTGCTTTCATGCTTTCAAACCAAATGTTGTAAGTTCGAGCCTGGCACCGACTATGTTTTGAATATTTTTTTATAATAATGTTCAATTCCCCCGTAGACTTTTAAAAATACCATATAACAATTAATTTAACTTGTTGGCGATAGCGCCCCTTCCCCTTCCTTGTTATGTAATCCATTTTGAATGACGCAGGAGTCGCGTAAGCGACGGGAATGTGTTCCAGCATGTTTAGCTGTTGGTATATGTGATCGAGAAACCATTTAAATTTAAATTACTGGCAACATCCATAATTTATTGGGCATTTAGTATGCCAAATATACCCCTGTAATTAAAAGTGACCTATCCCTAACAGTAAGTTGAGGCATGACCTTTTTAAGTAGTTG
>JAYJML010000339.1:0-43269 GCA_035610835.1 Ophiura sarsii | reverse complement strand
TGATACTGACAACATGTGTTAACATTTGTAGGAAACACTAAACAATAAAACATGTTAATATTTGTAGAAACACTAAACATGTTAACATTTGGTTAATACATTAAAATATCGAGGGCTCCGAAACACAAGGCCTCATCTCCATTTTTTCAAAAATGAGATTTTGGTATCAACATTTTCAGAAGAAAAAAAATCTTTCCAGTAACACACATCATTATCTCCATAACACAACCCCTTTCAAAGTTATAGCCAGTATCGAACAAGGCCTCATCTCCATCTCCCCAATGTGTTTCAAAATCTTCAATAGTCATTTTCTCAAAATGGTCAAAATGGAGATAAGGCCTTATGTTTCCGAGCCCTCGATAGGTAAAAACTAATTATAAAATGAGTATAAAACCTTTAACGCCAATTTTACTGAAGTGAAAATGCAACAGATAAAAAACATATTGTTTTATTTTATTATCTGTGGTCCACTATTAGTTTAAAAAAACGGTCACTCGTTAGCACCAATACTTTATAAACACCAAGACTGAGCATTTTTCTAAACTCTTATGATGGTAAAAGTAAACTTGCATCAACATGATCAAGTAAGCTAATTATTAAGTTATGTACAAAACATGTTTCATGTTTCAATGGACAGTGTTTCATCATTATTTTTATAAACCTATGTGAGATGAGTCAACTGAATCTATATTGTTATTATATAAACATGTGTGAGATGAGTCAACTGAATCTATATTGTCATTATATAAACCTGTGTGAGATGAGTCAACTGAATCTATATTGTCATTATATGAACCTGTGTGAGATGAATCGACTGAATCTATATTGTCATTATCTAAACCTGTGTGAGATGAATCAACTGAATCTATATTGTCATTATATAAACCTGTGTGAGATGAGTCAACTGAATCTATACTGTCACTATATAAACCTGTGTGAGATGAGTCAACTGAATCTATATTGTCATTATATAAACCTGTGTGAGAGGAGTCAACTGAATATATATTGTCATTATATGAACCTGTGTGAGATGAGTCAACTGAATCTATATTGTCATTATAGAAACCTGTGTGAGATGAGTCAACTGAATCTATATTGTTATTATATAAACATGTGTGAGATGAGTCAACTGAATCTATATTGTCATTATAGAAACCTGTGTGAGATGAGACAACTGAATCTATATTGTCATTATATAAACCTGTATGAGATGAGTCAGCTGAATCTATATTGTCATTATGTAAACCTGTATGAGATGAGTCAACTGAATCTATACTGTCATTATATAAAGCTGTGTGAGATGAGTCAACTGAATCTATATTGTCATTATAGAAACCTGTGTGAGATGAGACAACTGAATCTATATTGTCATTATTATAAACCTGTGATTTGTACGATTTGTATTATCAATGTATTCATTGATTAAAATTTATTATCCATAAGTTGATTTGTTTATACATGTTATATCACATCAATAAATTGAACAATCAAAGTAGTCAGGAAGAATACTTTGTATGTGTCGTAGTGATTTATTACCTGTCAAATCTACAATGTTGACAAGACGTTTGTACTTTATAGGCTCTCTTCGTTTTTGAGATGTATTGTTGATAATATTAAATGGTTTATGGCTTTTAGGGGCAGTCGCTAATTTCAAGGCACTTAGAGTCAGGCAGAAATATCGGGCCCTTTTTAAAAAAGCATTACTAAAATGGTAAGTGTACATTAAAAATCACATTTATTTAGCTTTAATTGAAATGAAGGCAAGTATTAAAGTTGACCACAATGTTGATGTTTTAATAAATTTTGGCAATAACCATGGCATCCTACATTTTATTCAAATGACTTGCAATTCTGTGGTTTGACGGATAAAAGTTCAAAAATTAACTTACACTGGAATTTATTTTCTAACTCGAGCGGGTTTTGGATGAAATTAATGTAGTCCCAACTTGTGATTATTTTTTCTGGAATCATATAATCAACATCCATATTTACAATGAAACCTACGGGGATACAACATTTACAACCATTCATGTCCACCGTCGCGTCGTCTGGGTCCACTATGACAAAATGTTGCGCCATCATCATCATCATCATCATCACACGGTGCATGCGGCTATTTATATCACGTTGCGTCACTCAGGGACTTTCCCAGCGGCATTGATGGTTTAACATGTGACTTCCGGTTTTGTTATTCGGTTGCGGAGCAACAACACACTAGATACCTATGTATAGACAAGTGCTACTGTTAGTGTTCGTACGGAATATGTAGAGGTACGTGTGCTTATTGTGATTGAACATAGTGAAAATAACATGTACAACTGTGTTTTATACAGATTAGATGATTCTGTATATTATTATGTTATATATATGGTTTTATGTATATTATATTTGTAATCTCAGTTTCTTATCGTGTTACGAAATAAGAATTTGATAATGACATGCATATTTTACACTCCAGCTTGCTGCAACAGCATGTCATGTCACGGTACCTACTCGTCGAAAGGGCCACCTACTCGATCTCCTTATCACTAGGACTGGAGGATCTATTGTATCCGATATCAAAGTGGATGCAAGCTTACCATCTGACCATGCTGCAATTATATGCCAGCTCAATATATCTCGTCCACCTGCCACCAAGAAAAATGTGAGATTTCGCAAATTGCGCAATATTCAGATGGATGCTTTCAAAGCAGATATTGCATCTTCATCACTGATCTCTTCGCCAATGGGAGATACAGACTCACTCGCCACACAATTTGACAATGTTATGTCGAAACTTCTTGATCGTCATGCACCTGAGCGAACAAAGCGTATTACTCTTAGACCGCATGTACCATGTTTTCCGATGATCTGCGAAAGGCAAAGCAAGATAAACGTCATTGTGAGCGGAGTTATGTGAAGTCCGGTCTTAACTGTTCACAAAGAAATGTTCAAAGCTGAATGCGATAAGTACAAAGATCTGTTAATCAAGGCTAAGTCTAATTTTCATAAGACGAAGCTTGCTGGTCTTGACCATCGCCAACTGTTTCGCGAAGTTGACAAGTTGTGCTCATCTGCCGCTGATAGGGTACTTTCAAACGAAGAAAAAATCTTTGCAAATTCTGTATGGAGAAAATAGAACTAGTTAAGAAAAAGCTCGACAATTGACCACAAACTAACACTCGGACTGAGACGCCTTTGAGCAAATCGCAGCTACCACGTTTTACAGAAGTTTTCAGAGACACTGTTCACAAAGTTGTGATGAAATCCCCTTCTTCTTCGTGTCATTCAGATTGCACCCCGACATGGCTACTCAAGGAATGTCTTGAGGAATTTCTGCCAGCAATCACAAGAATCGTGAACTCCTCCTTGCTATCAGGAACGTTTCCATCTTCATACAAATTCTATACTACGTGTATGAGCAATTCAAGGTCTTTTGTCCTTTTATATTTCCTGTTTATCATATTCTGATTCACAATTTTGATGTCACGGTCCCTATAAGGCGATCAAACGTCGTCTATAAACCAGTGGTTCAAGTTGATCAACATTTGACTTATCAATAAAAAATATTCTTTCCTTTTTCCCATATCATTTGGTTAGGTTTTTGTGATGAACATGAATCGTGATTCAGA
This sequence comes from Ophiura sarsii, assembly GCA_035610835.1. Lineage (NCBI taxonomy): Eukaryota > Metazoa > Echinodermata > Ophiuroidea > Amphilepidida > Ophiuridae > Ophiura > Ophiura sarsii. The sequence goes on along the minus strand of JAYJML010000339.1, from coordinate 39,658 downwards.
AGGCCGGTATCATGACGTACCAGCAAAAACTCTTGATGAATGGATGGATGGTCAAAAGATATGGGGATGTAAATATGACCAGACATTCTGCAGACCTGGGGTGACTAAGATGAAGAAGAAAAGGAAGCCGAAATATAATATTCATGGATTTCTTTTGACTGCATTGATGCATGGTCACCGAGAGACGAGTAAAGATAACAAATGTGTGAAACAGAAAACTTGCGGAAGAGCTGTGAAATCAAAGCTTACAAAGAAAAAGTAGGTCTATAATATTATTATTGTGCTTTGTTTAAATTGTTAGGGGGCAAAAAAAAAAGTTTGATAGCGTAATTCTACCTAACCTAAAATAGGCAATACCCTATATGCCTTTACTAATCTAGAATTATGCTTCATCAAGTAAGAACACTCAAATTTGGACTTGTGCTACATACGTTCATACATAATCAACATTTATAAGGCGCCTTTCCAGAAAGATCAAAGCGCCATAAGGGACCGTTCATTATTTATGGTGGAGGGGCGGTTGGGTAAACTATAGGGGGGTCATGTAACTTTCATATGTTGAAATGGGGGGTTATGTAACTTTTTATTCTTGAACAGGGGGGTTGTGTAAATTTGTTTAAACTATAAAGATGGTGGCCGTGATTGGAGTGATTTTAGAGGCTATTTTGGAGTGTAAATGCCATTTTTTTCTGCGCTTCGTGCATATTTTCTTAAAACCTATCGACTTCAAAAACTTTTACTATGAGACGACTTCTGGACAGCAAATCGACGATATGGTGGAAAAACATCTATATAATCATCAACGGTCGAGACATTAGAGCCACAGGGTGTATAATGTTTCGAAATCCAATTCCATGATTTGAAAATGTGATTTATGGCATGCTTTTCACCTCATCTCTGCTTTGCACCAATGCTCACAAAAGTAGAACGTTTCACTGGATTATACGATTCTGCTCAGAATGTTCTAACTTGTTCGGGTTATAAAGACTCACAACCCAAAATGTATAAATATGAGCTACGCTCGCCATTACTAATTTCACACAATAAACAGAAGCGGCATCATAAAATTATAGGCCGTTCAGAATCAGATAGGGCACAAACAAAATTTGCCAACGTATCCATGCACAAAATTCCAAAGGTAAAGACAGCCCTAATCCACTTGTCACATACTTTGACAAGTGGATTTTTTTCGGGGAGGGGGGGTGGGGGGGTTGTGTAAAACGCTACTGGTGAGCAGGGGGGGGGGGGGGCATGTAATGTTCAGTTTCAGTTGTAGGGGGGGGGGTAGGTAATTTTAACATACTAGTCTCGAAATTGTCCCCCCCCCCCCTCCACCATAAATAATGAACGGTCCCTAAAACAAAAAATAAACAAAATCTTCTTCAAACTAGGCAGTGTACATGTTTCCCTGATGTTTTTCGTGAGGCTGTTCCACGGTCCTCTTTTGCACATGGCCGATCTCTGGAATAAGACTCATTAGTGTTTTCAATACTGCTCTTTTAGTGCAATGAACTGGTCACTTGTTGGTATTAAACTTTTATCTTGTGCTAGCACTGGTATCGTGCCTACCCAATACCCCGAATATATAACCATGTGAACATACGTAGTAGTGGATCCGCTCATGTCTCGCTCCATGGGAAAATAAGTACAGGGTGTCCTAAAAGTTTCAATACCTTTGTAAATCTGCGGTAAAACATATTTGAATATAGACAACTTGTATAAAACAAAACTTACGATAAGGTTTAAACATAAATGTATAAATAAATAACTTACTTTTAAGATAAAGTCCCAATACAAGATCCCAACATGTTTCTTCTTCAAGTTTCTTCTTTAAGTGCAAATAATCATCAAAACTACTTTATATTTTTATAATGGTCTATTATTCTTATTGAAATATAGACACGCGTATGATGACATTCAGGTGTTTGTTAAGACTGCCATATCAGTGACACAATGTTTGAAGCTTAAGCAAACTACTTCAATACAAGATGTGAAGACATTATTGGAGGAGAGGCTGGGAGTGTCATCAAAGGAAATGCAACTCTATTCAAGGAATCTAAAGGTTTGTATGTATTTGTAGTACAGTCCATTAAATTAAATTATCGGAGGCAGCAGAAACTCTAAATTCTAAAGAGGTTTTATAACTACTCTATATAGAACCTTAAATAGTTCACCATCAAAACAAACAAAAATAGTTCCAAAAAGGTCGTAAAGAACCGTATTTGGTTCTTAAGAACCTTTTAGGACCCTTCAATGAAAGCATTTTTGGGTTTTCTTTTCTAGAGGGTTGGTTACATAAGTGGAACTCCTTTTTGCTGAGAGTGAGTATTGGTTCCAAAAGGGCTACACATCTACTCAATGAATCTGCAGGCTTGTAACATATTCTACTTGCTGTGTAAAACTTGTATGGTTTTTGGCGCAATTTGAAGAAGAAAAAACCTTCCAATCGGATCAAGTCTTTCATATGAAATAAGATCCGTCAGTATAATTACATGAACGTTTATAAGAGTCCTAATTTAACAATATATACATCAATGACCAAAGTACATACCTGTCATTTCTTACAGTTGTGTGATCTGTTATCATTGGAAGATCATGGTGTAACTGACCAATCCATCATTGACATGCGCTTATCACCGGGTCTCCTGGGAAAAGCAGATAGACCAGATGATTCGCCGGAAAATAACAGCAGCGTTGCAGAGTCTCACACACAAAATAGCAGTGTCAGTAGAAATACTCCACAAATAAAGATTAATGCAGATGTACCGACCAGTCAACAGACCTACACGTCCATCCGAAAGGCTGCAGGTAATTTGTATATCATTTGATATCGGAGAAAGTGTTCCATTCTTTCTTTTTTTCTTCTCTTTTTTCTCTTATCTTAATTTTTCTTGTTTTCCTATTTGTGTCTTTTTGGCGATCCGCTATGGCGGGTTGTCTATATAGATGAGTTTTGACCTTTGAGAAACTTGTATCATACCCATTGTTTACGTCTCACGTATGTCACAATGCAAACAATACAGTCCCTTCCTTTAGACATTAAAAATCAGCAATCATTGTTTTGACCTTTTTTGCAGTTAAAACCAGTTTAAATAGTGTTAAACATCATTCTTGGCAAACAGTACCGAATAGAGACAAATAATAAAGCTGTGTACATCCATTTATGATTTAGTAAGGTAATCTTATCATCAAATACATAAAGCAACCAATGATGTTTGTTTAAAATAAACACTGGTTGTTAACATTACAGCTTTTCGAACTTCAACACTATTATAGGCCTGTTCAGACAGCCACTAGACTCGAGAATAGTTATTCTCCAGCATAAAAACAATATACTGCAACCCGGAGTATCTGTCCAGACGACAAACTTAGCCTCGAGTATAGCGATACCGCTGTAGTAGCTTCGAGGTTAACTCAAGGTCGAATGCAAGAAACCCTTTTGAGCTTTCCAACAAAGGACAAATACAAAATGTACATTTATTTTGATTGTATTCCAATGCATTTTTAACTTGACATTTTGAAAATGGAATTATATATATGGCAATGATTTAATGTAAATATGATAAAGAATACAGGATTGTCCCACCACTGAATAACTTTATATCGGATATTTTATCCTGGTGGTATATCATTTATTTAGACAACAAATAATTATAGTAAACAAAGTAACAATATTTACAAAATCACAAAACAAAAGAATCTACCTTTTCAGGGCTCTGTTTGCTTGTCCAACATGAATTAATGTAACCGCAATCCTGCGAATATAATTGCAGGGCATTGTAAAGAAATATAAAAGACTCATTGCTCTAAAATAACTCTGACTTTAATAATTTAAAATATAAATTAATGGGCAGGATGGAATCAAACTCTTAACAAGGTGGACTCACTGTGTTGGTACTTTCACTAAATTCCAAATGTAACTAAAGGGTCATTAGGCTAATATTCTGTTTAGTGAACTAAAGATTGAAGCATGTTTCCAATAATTATCAAAACTTCACCCTAACCTGACCCCAGTTACTCTGACCATTACCCTTGATCATGCTCGTTCTTTGAACCAAGACCCATGCTCATTTCATAGATTTTATTATGAAAAACATTAAGAAAGCAGCTGCGCTCATTAGTCTATAATCAAACAAATGAAAATTTAAAAAAATCCTGTTCTACGAGTCTAACCCATTTTTTTGGAACACCAACCCGAGTTTATCCTTGGTGTAATTCCGCACAAATGTCCGGGCAAGAATCTTGTATGTTCTGTATGTTACTTCCTCTAAACATTTAAGAAGTCGTAAAAAGCACGAAAATCATAGTTAGAAAACGTAAAAAGCACGAAATCATGACCTTAGAAAACGTAAAAAGCACGATATCATGACCTTAGAAAACGTAAAAAACACGAAATCAGACGTTTAGCAATTTAAAAAGCACGAAATCATACCTTAGCAATTACAAAAGCACGAAATTTGGACATTTAACATAAATTGCTTGCGGATCGCAATGAAGTGATTGGTTTTTGTGTGACACAAGCCAGGCGAGCCTCCTTTATCAGAAAAAGGTAGGCTTCATAGCCAATACTGTAATTACACTGTTTTACATGTTGATTTGTTTTGGCGCTGTGACGCTGTGCCAGGCAGGCCATTGTTTGATATTTATCCTATGCGACATGCCAAGGCGAGCCTTAAACTGTTTATATTCTTCTGGAACTGTGCCATCGCCATCGTCACGTATTCTTCTGTGAACTGTGACACTGTGTCAGGAAAGCCTATCTCATCAGATAATGTAGGCCTTCATATTACTTCTGTACTTTATAAACTGTTTTTAAATGTTTATTCTCTGGCACTGTGACACTGTGCCAGCAGGCAGGCCATCGGTAGTTTTTCATGTGTGACATTGTGGAAAGCCTAGCCTATCCCATCAGTAAAGGCAAGCCGTCTTATGTACTGTTTTAATTGCTTATTTGTTCTGAAACTGTGACACTGTGCCAGGCAAGCCGTCATTAGTTTTACTTGTGTGACACTGTACCATATTAGCCATTTTCATATATGATAAGGTAGACCTTTACATTACTTACTGTTAACATTAAAGTTTTAAAGTACTTATTAATTCTGGTACTGTGACACTGTGCCAAACAGGCCGTTATTAGTTTTACTTATATGACACTGTGCCAGGAAAAGCCTAGCCTATCCCATCAGTAAAGGCAAGCCTTCTTATGTACTGTTTTAATTGCTTATTTGTTCTGAAACTGTGACACTGTGCCAGGCAAGCCGTCATTAGTTTTACTTGTGTGACACTGTACCATATTAGCCATTTTCATATAATATATGATAAGGTAGATCTTTACATTACTTAGTGTTAACATTTACTTTTAAAGTCCTTATTCATTCTGTCACTGTGACACTGAGCCAGACCAGCCTTTCCAATACGATAAGGTAGGCTTTTATATTAGAGGAGCATTAAGAGATGTGGTGGAGGCAGCGCCCTCAAATACAAAAAAATTATGATAAAAACTGGGATTTGTATATTTTTACAATTGTATTATATAAACTTACACCTATAAGGATTAAGAAAAATCAGCCCTCTTTGTACAACAAAACGTCAATTCAAAAATGCTACCAAGATATTATGCTTGCATGGCACAGTGTCATACAAGAAACAAAATATGGGTGGCCTGCCTGCTGGCACAGTGTCACAGTGCCAGTAGTAATATGAGTTTAAAACAGTTTGATAAACAAGAGTCAGTGAATGAGGGCCTATCTTACCCGACGAGAGAAAAAAATCCAGGTTAATGTTGACAGCAATTATATAGTAAAAAGGCCTTCTTATCAAAAGCGAAAGGCTTGCCTGGCACAATATCACATAAGTAAGACTAATGATGGCCTGCGTGGCACAGTGTCACAGTACCAGAACGAATACTGATTTTAAAAGTTTAATGTAAACAGTAACTGTAAAGGTCTACAGGGTGACCCAGAAAATGTTGAACCCAAAAATCACAAAATTCAATATATTTGTTTACCATTATAATAACAAAATATTGCCTAACTCGTTCACTAGCTATGTGCACCATACATTTAACTTTCTGAAACATTTTAGATCATAAAAATAGGCCACACGAAACTTAAAATACGTGTAATTTTGTAAGAAGTGTTGTTTTGTAGTGTAAGTGAAGTGTAAAAAAATGGTTTCATGCTACATGAGCAGAACAAGTGCCTGTTTGAAACCATTTCTTTCCGATTTGTTTTTACTTTTATCGGGATCTTTTGTTGTGACTGTAATGTAAATCAATATCATTAATTATATAAGAGACTTTGAAAACAAAAACTGAAGTCCCCTTGACTTCATTTGAAAATGTTAATTTGATAAATACAGATCAAAAGAAAAGATTACTTAACTCACCGTACTTAAGTTTCATATCTGAACCAAGTTACAATTTTTTCACTTTTACAAAAGCGCGAAAACACCCCCTGTCACACAATCAAGTGTATCTTTAGTTTGGTAAGGCCAATTTACATGATCTAAAGTTCTCCAGAAAGCTGAATAAATTGTTTACATAACTGTTGATAACAGAATGCCATATTTATTTATTTTCATTTTTAATTATTTTTTTAAGTTTGTGATTTTTAAGTTCAACATTTTCTGGGTCACCCTGTACCTTATTATATATGAGTTAGGCTTACCTGGCACAGTGTCATACAAGTAAAACAGATGACGGCCTGCCTGACACAGTGTCACAGTACCAGAACGAATACGGATTTAAAAGTTTAATGTGAACAATAAGTAATGTAAAGGTCTACCTTATCATATATAATATGAGTTAGGCTTGCCTGGCACAGTGTCATACAAGTAAAACTAATGACGTGATGCCTCAGTAGACCATCCAAAGGCAATAAATGTGCTTTAAAAACATGCATCACGGCATTTTTTGTTACAGCTTACATCTAGGCTAAATTAAGTGCTTAGATAGTAAGGTTTCCAATGAAGGGGGTGACGAAAATAGAAATCGATTTTTAGGCCATTATCAGCATAAAAAGACCTTTTTTGGGCAAAAATCTTATTTTTGTGTTTTTTGGGGCAATTCATATCTTCGAATAATGTACTATCCACCAGTAATCAGTTTGACCTGATTTAATGCTTATTTAAGGAATAATTCGTAGTTAAAGCTGCTTAAATATAAGGAAAATAAAAGCATAAGGAAGTACAAAAGGGCACTTTTCTCAGTTTTGTAATTGGTATTTGCCACTTATATTCGCTAGTTGCTTAATCTGTCATGCGATGCTTGAATAAATCAGCAAACTAGTTTGACATGGTCTATGACATTTATAGATAGTTTTATGATGACAAGTATGGTAAAATTCAACATTAATGGAGTATTCCATGGTTATTTAACATAAAGGTATAGAATCGTTATAGTGAATTAGAGGTGTATTTAAGGAATTGTCTTCTGTGCACTCCCAGGACTCCCCAAACCTAATTTTTGAACCTCTTTTCATGGTCCTAAAACATATTCAGGGTGTTATCAAATTTAATGTTAGTATGCTAAGGGGTTATTCGAAATGGCAGCCAAAATGGCCGCCAAAAGGGTCACATTTCATAAAACATCAACCAAAATGTATGATAAAAGTATTACTTCTTAACAATGGTATGTATGTATTAGATCACTACGGCCGTAATTTGGCAAAACAGGGTAAGTCAAAATATTGACTTTTTGAGTTAAATGCATTTTTGGGGAAATCGAGGGCGCTCTTTTCATTTGTGATAGTCTCAAAAGCCCTCGACGCACCGTTTTAAAGATAACATAGCGTATCTCAGCCTTATTTTGGAACCGTTAGCATTTTAATATGGTAAAACAGCGTAACTCAAATTACGTGTTTCAAAATCTAGTCATTTCTTGGCAAAGCAGCGTATCTCTAAGTTACGCGCCTTTGCCAAACAGCGATTTTGCTACGAGATACGCGGGTTTGGCGAAAAATAGTAACCAAAGAATTACACGTAAATTGAGTTACGCTGTTTTGCAAGATTACTCTGCGTATAATTATATGTCGATTTGGCAAACCCGCGTATCTGGTTAAAATCAGCTGTATCTTTAGTAAAAACAGTTTATTTTACTTAAGATTTTAAAAATAAAGAAAATGTAACATCATGTACCATTTTCCTTTTAAATGAACCTACTCTGTAAATATTTTTAAAAAAAGCAAACACTCAAACTTGAAAGTGCTCATATCTCAAAAACGTCATTTTCGAGTTACGCTGATTTGCCAAATTACGGCCGACTAGTAACTCATATCCAGTACTTTTGCTTGATTAACACATATTAAATCAAGATGGCCGCCCTTATTGTAAAAATACCGTATAATAGCGTATATTGCATCATATAATACCATGTTCTAAACTGCTAAACTAATGCTTTTAGATCAACGACTCACCTCTGTGAAAGTTTTGAATATTTATCGCATTCTAAAATGGCCGCCAGACGGTTAGAACTCATGTTAAATGACCTAAAACTGGTGGTTTGCATTATAAAAATACTATGTAAAACCATGTAATACCTATACCGCAAAAGCTGATGAAACAGCATTCATTATATTTCTATGATAAAACGTAATATTGTTAATTTTTTAAAATGTGCAAGATGGTCGTCGAAAAAGTGAATCATTGAACAACCCTGAGTGATCATTTAATGACGCCATCTCGCCATTTAATGACCGGAGCCGTCATTTAGCACACACCCTACATGTCCATTTATTGACTCGATCCAAGTGATATTGTAATAAATCTAAGTGACCATTGACACAAAGGCATTGTTTAATGACTCCATGTGATCCTGAGTGATCATTTCATTACCCCGGGTGATCATTTATTGACCCTAGGTGATAGGTTAATGACACTAGGCAATCATTTAATGACCCGGATGGTCGCTTAATAACCACAGGTGATCATTCAATGACCCCATTTGACCATGTAATGACTCAAATGGATCGTGTAATGACTCAAATGGATCGTGTAATGACTCAGATGGATCGTGTCGTGTAATGACTCAAATGGACCGTGTAAGGACTCTTGAGTATTCATTAATGACACCAAGTGATATTGTATGGCCCAATCCATCATGTGATTACTCAAGCCCCCAACACTGTCATCTAATAACAGCAGGGGATGAATTTATGACCCCAAGTGAATATTTATTGACTCCATCCAAGTGATAATCTGATAACCCTTGGTGGCCATTGACACAAAGTGACTGTTCAATGGCCCAATGCGATCTTGAGTGATCATTTCTTTACACCATTTGATAATTTAATGACCCTGGGTGATAGCGTAATGATCCCAAACAATCATATAATGACCCGGACGTTCGCTTACTTACCCCAGGTGATCATTCTATGAACCCAAATGACCATTCAATGATCCAAAATGATCAGTTAATGACCCCGAGTGATCATTTAATCAACCCAGATCATCTACAGACCGCGAGTGATACCGTAATGACCCCAATCAATTAAGTAAGTGATATATATAAAGGATATCTGATTATCTGATTAATAAGGTCATTGATGGATTTATACAACTACCTATGCATACTTGGAGCGATTTGGATTGTTTGATGATCCTTTTGGATATTTCAATAATAAGGTAGGATTTTGAAGCCCATCATAATTATCCCCATTACATCACTAACTTATCTGTTTAGAAAGTTGGATACTAGTAGTTAGCGAAAACGTACTAGATAAGGTCCAATCAGCTATTTTTGACCATATTGTAATCAATTTGGTAGCCATCTTGCTAAAATCTTCTGACCAATTGGTAGTTAATGGTGTCCATCTAGTAGCCTTAAATCATTTGATGAATATGATACAAAATATGCTGTTATTATTGGCTATTTTTATGTTTTAGGCGGTCATTTTGGCGGCCATCTTGGATTCAAAGTATGTTAACAATGCAAACGTGCTGGATGAGACTTTAATACATACATCCTATAGTTAAAACTACACTGTCATCGTACATTTTGGTTGATTGAATGATCACATGGGGTTTAAGCGACCATCCGGGTCATTTAATTATTGCTCGGTGTCATTAACCTTTCACCTAGGGTCATTAAATGATCACACGGGGTAATGAAATTATCACTCAGGATCATTTGGAGTCATTAAACAATCCCTTAGTGTCAATGGTCAATTAGGTTTATTACAATATCACTTGTATCGAGTCAATATATGGTCATGTAGGGTGTGTGTTAGATGACGGCTCCGGTCATTAAATGGTGAGTTGGGGTCATTAAATGATCACCCAGGGTTATTCAATGATTAACTTTTTCGGCGACCATCTTGGACATTTTAAAAATATTAAAAATATTACGTTTTATCATAGAAATATAATGAATGCTGTTTCATCAGCTTTTGCGGTATAGGTATAGCATTACATAGTATTTTTATAATACAAAACACCAGTTTTAGGTCATTTAACATCAGTTCTAACCGTCTGGCGGCCATTTTAGAATGCGATAAATATTCAAAACTTGCACAGAGGTGAGTCGTTTATCTAAAAGCATTAGTTTAGCAGTTTAGAACAGATGCAATATACGCTATTTAACGGTATTTTTACAATAAGGGCGGCCATTTTGGCGGCCATCTTGATTTAATATATGTTAACCAAGCAAAAGTACTGGATATGAGTTACTAGTGATCTAATACATACATACATACATACATACCATTGTTAAGAAGTATACTGTTATCATACATTTTGCTTGATGTTTATGAAATTTGACCCTTTTGGGGGCCATTTTGGCTGCCATTTAGCATACTAAACCCCTTAGCATACTAACGTTAAATTTGGTAACACCCTGAATATGTTGTAGGACCATGAAAAGAGATTCAAAAAGTAGGTTTGGGGAGTCCTGGGAGTGCACAGAAGACAATCCCTTAAATACACCTCTAAGTCACTGTAACGATTCTATACCTTTATGTTAATTAATAACCATGGAATACCCCTTTAATGTTGAATTTTACCATACTTGTCATCATAAAACTATCTATAAATGTCATAGAACATGTCAAACTAGTTTGCTGATTTATTCTTGCATCGCATGACAGATTAAGCAACTAGCGAATATAAGTGGCAAATACCACTTACAAAACTGAGAAAAGTGCCCTTTTGTACTTCCTTATGCTTTTATTTTCCTTATATTTAAGCAGCTTTAAGTACGAATTATTCCTTAAATAAGCATTAAATCAGATCAAACTGATTACTGGTGGATAGTACATTGTTCAAAGATATAAATTGCACCAAAAAACACAAAAATAAGATTTTTGCCCGCAAAAAGGTATTTTTATGCTGAAAATGGCCTAAAAATACTTAATTTAGCCTAGATGTTAGCCCTACTAACCTAACGTTTCCTGGAGCAGACTCGGATTTTTCAAAATCAACTGATGACGGCATGCCCCCAAACCCGGAAGGGAGGAGTAAGCTTGACGGCAGAGCGCGCAAGAGGAGACGACTTGCAACATGCAAGACAAATATCACTATATCTACCATGAATGTGAGAACTATCAGACAGAGTCGATGTAGGGAGGAGCTTGTATCAAATCTAATCAAATATAAAATTGACATGATCGGGATACAGGAACATCGCATTGTCCATGATGACCCAGTGAAATATGAGATCATTTTGGGCAGAACACTGATCACTACCTCAGCAACAAGAAATAAAGCAGGTGCAGCTGTAGGTGGAGTCGGGATACTACTCAACAACACAGCACTCCGATCATTAGCGAGTATTAAACCACATTCTGATCGTACACTCATAGTTAACTTCCATGGTAACCCAGCAACAACTGTAGTGGTGACCTACTGCCCTACAAATGTGGCGGAAGAGGACATCATAGAAGAGCACTACAACAGTCTAAAGGGGGCGATTGACTCCATTCCAGCACACAACATCTTGCTTGTTGTCGGCGACTACAATGCCAGACTTGGAAAGGATGACGCCAAATTTTCATACCATGATGATACAAACAGAAATGGAGAGTATCTAGCAGAACTAGCTAAAGAGAAAGATCTAATAGTCGCAAATACCTACTTTCGCAAGAAAAAAGGCAAGTTGTGGACATATGTCAGCCCAGGCGGCAATAAACTACAGCTGGACTACATCCTTGTCAGGCGGAAATGGCGAAACAGTGTTCAAAATTCTGAAGCATACAACACCTTTGCTAGTGTGGGATCTGACCATAGAATAGTCTCTGCTAGCATCCGATTAAGCCTCAGGAAGAGTAAGATCATCAAACGGAAAAAGCAGTACGATTGGAATCTATTGACAACTGATCAAGATCTACAAGCTAAATACAGTATAGAGGTGCGCAATAGGTTTCAGCCCCTTCAGGATGACGTAGAAACTGCAACTGAGAAATACACAAGGTTCATTATAGCCACTCAAGAAGCTGCAGAAGAAGTCATTCCTGCGAGGAAGAAAGAGAAAAGAAACTACTTCTCAAAAGACGCCTAGGTTATCGGGGCGAGAACAAAAATTGATGAAGCTTTTAAAATACCCAAAATATCAACTAGACACTAGCAATGAGGAAAATAGTAGAGATTATAAGGATGCTAAGAAGAGCCTAGGGGAGGCTTATGATCAAGTGAAAGAGAAAGACCTTACCAATAAGCTTAGAGAGGTAGAAAATGCTCACATAAACAGCAAGCATGGTAAGAGTTGGAAACTGATAAACCAAATATCAGGAAGACTGACAACAAGAAAGGGGCAAATCAAAGGGTCCACGCAAAAGGAGAGATTAAACAACTGGTACACTCACTTCAAAAATCTACTTGGGGGCCCACCACATATAAGTAATGAGGATGAGGAAATTGCTCCAATACTATCAGATCTCAACATTAAAGAAGGAACCTTTGACTTGGAGGAATATGAGAAGGCTAAGAAGGCACTAGTAGAGGGGAAAAGCTGTGGGGAAGATGGTATTACACCTGAAATGCTCAAAAGATGTGATTTGGATAATATCATTCTCGACTTCTGCAATGATGCCTTGTTGAACGGGAAAAAGCCAGAACAGTGGTCCACTCTCAACATAGTACCAATGCCGAAATCAGGTGATCTCAGCTTGGGGGGGGGGGGGGGGGGGGTAACTACCGTGGAATAAGCCTGAGTTCAATTGTTGCCAAGCTATACAACAAGATGATACTCAACAGAATTAGACCGGAGCTCGACGTCCACCTAAGAGCTAATCAAAATGGCTTTAGAGTAGGACGTACCACTGTAGGTCATATACTTGCCCTTCGAGGAATTATTGAGGGAATAAGATCAAATCACCTGCCAACCATCATAACCTTTATCGACTTCAAGAAAGCGTTTGACACAATACATAGGGGACGAATGCTGCAAATATTGAAAGCCTATGGTGTACTTGACCAGCTTACAAATGCGATAGCAGACATATACAAAGACACCAAGGCAAAGGTCATATCACCAGATGGAGAAACTGAAGTGTTTGAGATACTGGCTGGAGTACTACAAGGAGACACCCTGGCTCCATATCTTTTTGTCATTGTTCTTGACTATGCCCTAAGAGAGGCCATAGATGGCAGAGAAGAAGAGCTAGGATTCCACCTAACAAAAAGAAGCAGCAGAAGAATAGTACCGACCGTATTAACAGACTTTGCTGACGACATTGCACTGTTGTCTGAGGAAGTGTCTCAAGCGCAATCACTACTCAATAGAGTGGAGACTTCAGTGGGAAGAGTTGGGCTCAAAATGAACGCTGCAAAGACGAAGTACATGTCCTTCAACCAGACGCAAGTACCTGTAATTACCACAAGCGAAGGCATGCGCCTTGATAAAGTGGAAGACTTCAAATACCTTGGAGCCTGGATGAACAGCACTGAAAAGGACATCAAAACACGCAAAGCAGCTGCATGGAGAGCTTGTGGCAAACTTAGTCAGCTATGGAAGGCTAAATCATTATCCAGAAAGCTCAAAGAAAGACTGTTCATAGCTACAGTAGAATCCGTCCTCCTTTATGGATGTGAGGCATGGACAGTCACCCCAAAGCTTGGTAAACAACTAGATGGATGCTACACTAGGATGCTAAGATCTGTGTTCAACATCAACTGGAGTCAGCATGTGACAAATAAGGACCTGTATGGGGACATGCCGAAAGTCTCGGACAAGATCAGAGAACGCAGAGCAAGATTTGCTGGACACTGCTTCAGAGGGTCCAATGAGCTTGTACACAAACTTATACATTGGATCCCAAAGCACGGAGCAAGAAAGCGTGGTAGACCAGCCCTGACCTACATTGACATACTCAAACGTGATACAGGACTGCAGGTGGAAGAAATCAAGACAGCTATGTTGGATAGAAAGATCTGGAGAGGCATTGTGGTTCGGAAAAATCATCCGCCCTAAGTCAAGTAAGTCAAGTAGCCTATATGTAATGATGTAACAAAAAATGCCGTGATGCATTTTTTTAAAGCACATTTATTGCCTTTGAATGGTCTACTGCCTGGCTAATGGCACAGTGTCACAGTACTAGAACGAATAAACAGGTACAGTGAAACACAAGAGAAACTAAATAATATGTTTCCTGGCACAGTGTCACAGTGCTTAGAATAGTTACTTCACCTGGCACAATGCCACACAAAAATACTTTGTATGATTGCTTTGCAACGCCAGACAGAAACAACATCAAGAAGTTAAAACAAACATAAGGTGATGAAACACCTTCTAGCACTCTAGAACTGAAGTTGGAACATACAGAAAGAGACGATGGCCACTTACTGACAGGATCCCATAGTAAGGGAAAGTACCTTAGAAAAATGAATTTCGTGCAGAATTACACCAAGGATACACCAAATTAAGAAGTTTTACATGCAACGAATACTGCCCAATAATTTTAAGGCTTGGCAATATTTATTTTTTTAAAGATGTAAGAGAACCAAAACGTCCGACTGACCGAACCAACCAACTGGTGGGTATATTTTTTCGGCGCCTAATCATCAGTTGTAAAATGAATTCATATTATAATAATTCACTTGCCATTTTGTGATTTTTTTTCTTCTATTTCTCGCCCCTGGTGTTAGCGATATGTTTTAATAATTTTTCTTCTTCTTCTTTAACAAGACATGATTGCGCAAACAAAAACAATAATCACAATAGCAAATACAAATTAAAAAATACCAATGACAAGACTCATTCTCCAAGCTTTTAGGCTTCAGTTACCAGCCTACTATAGAGTCTAATGGTGGTGAACACAATGGTGGAAGATTGAACTAGCGATTACATGTCCATTAGGTGTGTAACTAAAACCCCTACACTTTGAGAAAACATAAAAAATACAAGGCAGGTTAAAAAAAAAAAAAATGGCAAGTGATGTAAAACCTGGGGAAAATATTTGGCAATTGTGGGAAGGCCTTTCAACTAAATTGCGTTTAAAAACGCAATTTAGTTGAAAACTGAAACCAGATTTTCTAAAGGACCCGACGTGTAGTTTTAGATTTTACCCAAATAGACCTATTTGAAACCCATCTGGCTATATGTAGCCATGTTTGGATACATCAAGATACCATCTTAATTTGCTTTATGTATGTATGTTTATAATGGGTATTTGTATTTAGTGAAACGAATCGAAAATGGGTCGAAATGGATCGAAATGGATCGAAAGGAGTCAAAAGGAGTCGAAATGAATCTAACTTAGTCGAAACGAATCGAAATACGATTGTAATGCGCACAAGCATAGCTTATTTCTTAAAAGAGAGCAGTGGCGGCACCAGCCTCATAATTGTTTTGGGTTTTTTGGGGAGGGCAACACAAATTGTTAGGGGGGCATGAAAATGCATTTTGTGTGTCATTTTACGCTGGTCCAATACTAACTAATTGTGTATGAAAATGGGCGCTTGTGTGCAAAATTTAGCTGTTTTATGCTAAACATTGTCAACATTTGGTCTAATTTAATCTAATTTAGTAGGAAAATGTGCGCACAGCGCGGGAAAAAAATGCCTGTTTATGCTAGAATTGTCTATTTTTCTAATTTTAACTAAATTGAATTGGGGGGAAACAAATATTTTTGCCCCCCCCCCCCCCCCCCCCCCCCCCCCCCCTTGGACCCAGAGTAGAGTCAAGCGAGTTCCAGAGTTTAGGTTCATTATAGATTATTGAATGACGAAGTACTTTAGATTTAATATTATCAATAATAAAGTTATTAGCATTTCTAGTGTTATAATTGTGAAGATCTTTATGTTTAGAGAAGAAACCCCCAAAAGAATTTGGGAGAGCGTTATTATTGAAACGGAACATAAATAAAGCAGTTTGAAGTTTGTTGATATCGAAGATATTAAGAGTATTAAAGTTGTGAAATAGAGGCATTGAATGCGAGTCATATGATGAACCAGCGCAGATACGCAAAGCCTTCTTTTGACAGATAAATAATTTGTCGATTTTTGTCATATCCGTGCTCGACCATGGGCTTAGGGATATATGTTTTGATAGAGTAATTGCCCATGCAATGTTGCAATAAGATATGTATGGCAAGACAAGTGTATTATAAAGAGTAAGCAGAATAGAAGAGGGAAGGTCATAGCGTAATCGCCGGAGTATGCCGATACTTCTAGACACCGAGTACATGTATTAGCGATGTGAAGTTTCCAGTTTAGATGTTTATCAATGATAACGCCGAGGAATTTGGTATGGTTAACAGGTGAAATAGGGGTAGAATCAATAGAAATGGTAGCAGAATGTACGGAGGTATGCCGATTTGAGCCGAATAGAATATAATTGGTCTTGCTAACGTTAAGGGACAGTTTATTAGCCTTGAACCAGTTTGACACATGTTGTAGCTCATCATTAAAGGTAGAAATTAAAGTAGTAAAATCAGGGTGTGACATAAAAATGTTGGTGTCATCAGCGAAAAGAACATATGATAATTTCTTTGAAGCATTTGGAATGTCATTCACATAGATCAGGAATAGAAGGGGTCCGAGTATAGAGCCTTGGGGCACGCCGCATTGAACAGGTAGGAGATTTGAAGAGTGCGAGTTAAAGGACGTAAACTGCTTTCGATTATGAAGATAGTTAGAGAGCAAGGCTAGCGGCGTACCTCGGATACCGTAGTGATTTAGTTTAGAGAGAAGGATTGAGTGGTCAATAGTGTTTAGCCTTTGACAGGTCTAGAAATAGGCCAATCGTGTGATGTTTTTTGGAGAGAGCAGAAGAAAGTTTGTTATAAATGTCAACAAGTGCTAGATCGGTTGAGTGGTTTTTCCTGAACCCATACTGGTTGTCGTGAAGGAGATCGTATGAAGAAAGGAAATCATAAAGACGGTTGTAGATTAGGCGTTCAAGAATTTTTGAGAAGCATGGCAGAACTGAGATGGGTCGGTAGTTGGAGAAGGTATGGGGGTCGTCTTTTTTGTAGATGGGAATAACTTTGGCGATCTTGAGAGCAGATGGAAACACACCAGTCATGATGGAAAGGTTAAAGATATGGGCCAGGGGCCGAGCGATAAAAGGGGCTATTTGTTTGATGATGCCGGGGTCAATGTCATCAAAGCCAGAACTTTTGCCGTTCTTAAAAGTACCAGTGATCTTCAGAATCTCCTTATCTGAGACAGGATTTAGACAAATTGACTTATCAAAAGGTGTCGAAAGGAAGTCAGAATAGGGACGCTGAGAATTAATCTTGCGAGCCAAATTAGGACCGATTTCAGCAAAGAATGTGTTGAATTTATTCGCAATCTCAGCCTTGTTGGAAATTTTGGAATCGCCATCAAAGAAGTAGTTTGGGGGTTTCTTCATATTATTTTTACCAATTATTTCATTTATGAGGATGTCTATAGATTCAGAATTTTCAAAGACTCTTATAAAAATTGGCAATGTTCAAAACAGAAGCATTGATAAACGAAGCACATGAGATGGAAATCAATAACAACTGGCTATGTAATCTTTAAAAAAACAAGTTGGAACTTGTGAAATACTAAATAAAGAACGAGATTGAAAGAGGAAAGAATGAAAAAGAAAGAAGAGAAAAAAAAAATCGAAATTTAAAATAGAAAAGAAAGAAAGGAAAAATAGTGAAAAGAAAGACAAGAACAATACAAAAAGACAAAGACGCACTAACACAAAGGAAAAAAACCATTCCGATGTGCTTACTGTAGTGTATGAATGACTTTGTACAAATGAGTAACATGACGTCACACATTAGCTCCCACACAGACGAATGGTCATATCAATGTCAATACCACTTAAATCCCCCGAATGGGTGTAATTCAACCTCAGAATGATAAAGAGATGGAAGCCGCGGCCGACGCCGCCCCCTTGGGCAATGTCGCTGCCACTGAAGGAACGAGGAAGATAGGAAAGATGAAGACGGGGTCATTTTCTTCTTCAGATATGTCATTTATCGTCGTCATTTTATGAGCCCCCTAAACGATAGTGATTATTTGCATGACCCCCTTGACCCAACTCAGACGTTGATAATTTTATACACCAACTCTCCCACCAAGCCCACATTCTGTTATATAATTATTAAAAACATCAGTTGTTTAACTAAAATGTTGCCCCCCCCCCCCCCCCCGGTACAATGGTATTAATTTCATGACCACCACCCTATTTTCTGTGATGTGATATCATCAAAGAACATCATTTTCCGATTAATTTGGATATTGGAATCAATAGGAACAAAATGTCTATAGTTTAAACTTCCCAGGAAAAATATTAATTACTTTGTTCTAGCATGTTTTTACATTTTTTATAAATCTAAAATTATCACATTTTTCTCAAATATACCGATTATTATTAACACTAGAACGTTATTTTTTGAACAAATCATGTATAAATTGTATCAGTTTGACCTAGGCCCAATTTTTTTGGGAAAATTATATTTTGATCATTTTTCGAAAGATTATAGGGCAACCTTTGAGTTCCTTGAATAAAAACACACCGCAACTACTAGAGCTAACCCGCAACACGCATTTTTTTTTTGTAATTGAATACGATGATGGAACGATACAATAGGCCGTTTCTAGTCCCTCCATTCGATTGTCCCTGATATCATGCAGTGGTAACTCAATTAGTTTAGGCACGCACAACATGGCTAAATGGCAAGTTGTGAATGGATGAGTTGCTCGGTGGGGAGTTAGAGTTGTCGGGTCATGGTCGGGTGAGTTGTGGGTGAGTTGTGAAGTGTTCTAAAGTTGTGAACTAAATCTAAAGTTTTAGTTTTTGATTTTTGATTTTCAATCACGATCCGCGATCCGCCCTAAAAAGACTTACAGGGTGAGTAAAAAAAACCTGCACTCAACTTTGGGATTTTATCTCTTAAAATCTGATCAAACATTTCTCAGATTATTTATTCTGATAGAGAGGCTGTCAATTGGTTGAGGAAACCCGTGTTTTATACCCATTTAGAAAAAAGTGTGCATTTTAAAAACCAATCTCTAATAAACTCTTTTGAATTTCAATATTGAATAACGCATGAACGATGCACACTGTAATCCGATCAAACAAACTTTAAACAAACTTTAACACGGTTTGTTATGAATATTATCACTAGACTTGGAACCTTCTGTCAAAGATGCACATCTTTCTCCCGAGGTGGCAAATGATGTCACAGAAGAATGCGACGATAGTGAATCTCGGGATCATGAACAAACAAGGTAAAAAGAAATACTTAAAAATCTAGGGCTTTAATAACCGTGAGAGAAGATATCCAGTGGCGGATACATGTGGGGGCGCATGGGTACATTTGCGAGTTCTATCATGCGATAGTTTTTGCCGGTTTTGGAACGACCACATCGCTATGATGGTGGTGCCACCTAATGCAAACTGCTACGTGGTCAGGGAAGATCGCTGAGGCTGGGGAGCCATAAAAGTCATAATATTCAAATTGTGAGACACAGACTATGAAGTCAACAGTGTCAGATTGAAGAGCAAAAACATACATAAAGTATGGGAAGCCTTTAAAGTCATATCCAATTGCATTTGGGAATGTTAAATTTAACATTAATACCTGAAGGTTTGATAGTATTATAAAGCAAAATATTTATGTATAAAACGTTTTTATAAAACATTAAAAAGACATAATAGAAAAGAAAACTTTAGGCATGCCCAATAAGGTGAATAATTAGGTCATTGAGCACCATCATTTAAGAATTGAATAGCTCACACATTTTGAAAGTATTGGTGTTGAAGGCTAAATTGGCCGCGCGTTATAATCAATAATTGTGTTGTAGATAGGCCTATATGGCTGGTCCCAAAATATAGGAAATTGTGTCTTTTAAATATGCACTATATTTTGGTGCTTGTTTCTGAAAACAATCCCTTGAAAAAAAGATCTCTACTGGTCTGGCCTGGTTAATTTGCAAACATGTTTATAAAAGTCTCATACGTAATATTTATACGGTATTTCAGCATGATGAGGGTGTACTCGTTTACGGGCAAGAAAAAGGAAATAAATATAAATAGACACAATAATTAGATACATTACTAATTAGGACAAAATAAGTCTTTGCTGATCAAGACCCATTTGTGTTTTAAAGGTCCTAGGCGTAGCTCCTAATATAGGCTACTTGTAATTTAAAATAAAGGAATCAAAATAATACATTTGACATGAACATGATGAACAGAAAGTCTCGAACTCGGGCCTTTAGCTTCTCCGTATCTGTAATTCAAATCCGCTGCTCTAATCTGTTCAAGACAACAGATATGCATTTAATATGCCAACACACGAATACAAGGATTAGTTCTTGATCAGAGTATCTTGTACAATTACTAATGACGTCAATTATCTCATTTTTCACGCTGCTGAAAGTTATGGCATGTCTCATTATCATTCAGTAGACATGAATACTGTAATTTCATTGGTTATTAGCCAAAGAGGATATTTCCGTATCATCCGAATCTCTTTATGATGTGAAGCTCTCTATATGATACGAAATAATTGCCATATGATACGAAAAAGTCGTATCATACAGCTCTGTAACAGAGCGATTTGTCACGCTTATTAAGATTCCATTGTACACTGAGCCTCTGAAAACAAAGATGCAAACAAATAGGTAAGGCCCAAATGACCAATTTTTTTTCAAATTTTCTGAAAAAACAGCAAAATCAACAAAATGTTCGGACATTTTTTTTTTCTTCAAGTTTTTTGAGAAAAGAAAAAAAAATTCTAGAAAAAAAAGATTTGTTGACATTATATTTTTGATTTTTAAGATTTTTCAAAATTTTGGAGAAAAAAATAAAATTCTAGATAATTTTTTTAAACATTTTTGGACAATTTTGTTTTGTTTTTTGTTTTGATTTTTGTCTTCTTCATTATGCACTCTAACATTTGTTTACCTAAATTCATGCCTACTGAATGATAAATTCGTTATCCCCTGTTTGTTCTCATGCAATACGAAAAATATTAATGTTTTGGGTTCGTATCACATTCGGCCTTCGGCCTCATGCGATACGAACCCAAAACATTAATATCTTTTCGTATTGCATGAACAAACAGGGGATAACTAATAATATCGCATGATAGCGCTATCTAATATCCAGATTAAAGAGTGCCTTATATTGAGAATCTACGGTATTGTTATACTTAAATGTTTGTTTACAATTACTACATTATTTGTAGAGTTGCGGAAACATCTTTTGTTGGAGAGGGCAAGCAAGACTTGCCGAAAGACGAACAGAAGATGCAGGAGGACAACCAGGATGGTGACGATGATGATGAGGATTATGACTCAGAATATGACGCTGAAGGTAACTTTGATTTTGTTTTCTTAACTGCACCGTCACTTAATGGTAATTGTTTTACTCAGGTAAACCGTACAATGGGGATACTTTGACCCACTTCGATACATTTTTATTTTATTCATTGCATGGATGATACTTTTTGTTGGTAAATTAGACTATTTGATAGGATCTAGCTCGGTCTCTCCTATGATTTTTAGTTACTCTTTCCAAAATCTTTCAGTAGGCTAAAGTTACCCTACATGAGGGGGGCTTTGGTCCACATGCTAAAACTCATAAACCTACTTGGATGAAAGTATTTCAAACTTTATTTCCAATTCTGGTTTGTTAAAGGTTAAAAAAAACCAAAAAGTCTTTAACAGTTTAACAGTAAGATGTCATAAAATACAAAAATAACAAATGGTAAATTTTACAAACAAACAACAGTGAAATTAACGTTGAAAAAACATTATATTTTAAAGTACACCTTGTATAAAAAGTAGAAAAAAATAACATTCCAACCCCAAATATTATACCCTACTTAATTTTAGGATAGTTCTATAAAGTAATCCGCGATATGATCAAATTATATAATAATTAATAACTATAATCAAATACCATAATTAAGATCTGTCTATTTTGTAATACAACAGCAGACTTGATTTTTCCAGTATATGAAGAGTTGGATTTTGTTGAAGAAGAATCTGGTGAAGGACCTCCAGAGTTACCAAAGTCTCTAAACGCAGATTGTCTAAAGCTGAAAAAGAATCCTGACCACCATAAGAACTATTTATCATTGCAAGACATATTGGAAGTATGTCGAGGTAAAAAAGATCATACGTATGACAACATTATAAGAGGAATGGGAGAAAAAAATTGGAAAAAGTCAGTTGATTCAATTGTCTTAGTTAGTGTATGTAAAGTAGTCAAACAAAGAAAGAAAAAAGTACATAAGAAGGTGTTTTATGGTACAGGTTTTGTTGTAAAATCATCTCCAGCTAATAAAATACCTGCTGGTCATTGTGCTATTATGACAGCCTGTCATACATTACTTAAGCATAATATTGATGACGAATTAGTAGTGTGTAACGATATTACAGTCACATTCTTTCATGACGGTCTGAATCATGTACCAAAAGAAAAAATACATGAAGTTATTGTTACATGTAAAGTTACAGGGATTGAACCTAATATGCAATCTCTGCCACATAGAAAAGATGGTGAATCCACAGACAAGAAGCATATGGATTATGCAGTGCTATATGCAGATATCGGTGAAAAGATCAAAGAATTGAAAAGTGATATTGACAAGAAGGATGTTGATCCGCAGCTAATGAAAATTAAACATGGTCATATTGCGTCACTCGAAAATGTGATTGAATTCGATTACGACAAATCGGCATTGATTCAATTGATGGAGGCAAGTTGTAGCGAAAAGTCTGGTAACCAATTGGTTTTGATCAGTGTAGGTCATCCACATGGCGCTCCCAAGCAGGTCTCATTTGGTCTTTGTAATTCGGATACATCGAGATTAATCCATACCTTGAAGCCAAAACAAACGCATGTTTATATCAACCACACCTGCGCATCATGTCCTGGCTCATCAGGAAGTCCGATTTCTGCAATCATAAGTTACCCGATAAAGGGTTATAGAAATCCAAATCATGGTGACAGTAAAGTTAAACATTTCTATGAACAGGTGAATTTCCTACATATCAAAGAAAGTAAAGGAGAGGGATATGTTGCTACAGGTATTGCTATAGCGTTACAGAGTATTGGATGTAGTCATACACAGACAATAACTGCCGTTATTGTTGAAAATGTGATAGCAATTCAATTTTTTTTGAGAACACATTTTTACTGTGTATCAAAAAAAGTTTGGAAGGGAATCAATAGATTTATTTATAATTTGAAAAAGAAATACACAATATTAAAGATTAAAGATTGGTTGAAAGCAAACGACAATGAAAGTTTATCAGAATACATAGAAGATATCATGTTCAACAAACTAGTGAAAGAACCTATCACTATATATGAGGATATGCGGGTTTATAGACTTACAAGTGTAGAACAAATTCCAGAAATCAGAAAGGATATGCTAAAATGGCGAGACAAGCATATTCCACAACTAGCTCGAACTCTGAATACATTGGCCATAGCTATATGGTATGATCCAGATGTTTGGAGAGCATCAGAGAAAGAAATTCTTCCCGTTATTAAAAATTGGCTAAATTGTCCTATACACATAATACAAAATGCTGTTATAGGTGTATTGCGAGCCATTATTTTTAGGTTGTTTTGTTGTCAATCACCTGATACTAAAGAACGTTCTAGAGATGTGTTCATTCTGGGACTTGTAGAGCCACTGTACGATATATTAAGACAAACATTAACAGCGATACATTCTAGTCTTACGAACGGCTTTGTATGTGTATATCAGGAAGTAAAACTTGCCATCATTGTATACCTTCTAGGAATACCATATTTATATAACGATGAATATACTGAACCTCCTTTAATATCCTCAGAAGTAATCACGAAAGTAGTGCCTCATATACGTAATCTTCTACATACTCGGGATAATGGTATCATTTCCCATGCATGCTATGCCCTCTCTACAATAATGTCTTGCAAGTGGCTTCATCGTACATATAACATTTTCATCCGAAAAGATATAGACATCTTAGTCAAACTGTGCAAAAATCATAATGACCTTTTAACTTCGGACCTTGAGACAATTCTGGATATCTTATTAGATTATGCGGAAATGTCTGAAGATCATAGGAAAGAATTGATCGATGCTGAAATCATACCGGTAATCAAGTCTTTATTGGATATCAGAACTTTCGTAACAGTAAACGGAATGAATCCACATAGGTCCTTCCTAATTCAGGAAGACACTCATGCAGAGAACATACAAACGGGGCAAAAGGTACACTTACTTTTAATGACCGTAACATACACTTCAAATCCAGGTCATATAAAGAAAATAGTGGATGCTGGCTTTCTTGTTAACATTGTCGAAATGATACCAAATAGCAAATTTACCCCTGCATTTATTTTAGGTTTTCATCCTACTGCTGCAATTACAAATGTGATACTATATGGATCAAGTAATGTCGCACCTCTTGCTATTAAAGCTGGTTGTCTCCAAAGAAAATACTTCTGTTTTCTTTTGTGGAAATTGAAAAACGGTAACCTCTTGGAAAAAATCCTTATCCTCAAGGTCAGTGAGTATCTGTTGAAGGCTGCACTCACACTAAATCGTTATGGGGATGCATGTAGATGCCTGTATCAAGCTGTAGAAATAATGGGTATCAGAAGCTATAGCTTAAATTGTAGTCAAACAAGCTTCAATAGACCTTCATTAGGCAGTCGCACAAGCAGTCATTTTAAGTAGTCAATTTAGGCAGTCAAAATGAATGTCTTCCTATTACTCAACATGTATGATTTAGGTCTTCGACTGCTTACAGGCAGTCGTTATGCAGTCGTTAAGCCATCATACAGCAAACCTAGACAGGGGTCAAAAGGTCAAATTGTATAGGCGTATATAGGGATTGTATTGGCGTATTATATAGGGATTGTGAACTTTTGACCCTGTATAAGGCACAGAAACGATTCCAGGTGGTAAAAACTACCATTTCTTGAACCCTTGTGATCTGCACCAACAATGTGAGATATCGTTTGTCAAAATCGGAACATGTTCAAATATTGACCCCAAAAGCAAAGGTCAACGACCTTTTCACGTTTTGCTCAACATAACACCCCAACTCACCCCATCATTGCATCCACATACTGTACATTTCATACAGGCACAATTTGCCTCCATCGCCCACATGTCCCACACCAGATCAAATCTGCATATGAAAACCTTTTTATATTACTGGATAAAACCTGTTAGTATAATATGATAACAATTCAAAGGTTTGCAAACAATTGGTCTGTCGATCTATAAGCTTACTAATAGTTGGGGGCTGTTAGGGCATGCACGGGGAGGTTTAGTTCGCATTGTTCTAAAAGCACTAAAGTTGGCCCATATGTTGCCCATACCATACTCTTTTGATTTTTGATGGATGCCAACATTTGAGCCTTTTGGGACTGCCATAATGGCCGCCATACTGGGGGATCAACAATTCAAATTGCTTCAATTAAGCTGAGAAGCATACCAACCTGTTTGTTTTAGCACAAGGATTCTAAAAGTGAATAGTTTGCCTCACTTCCGATGTGTGGTTACTGAGATTTTGAGCAAAATGTGAGAGGTCGTTGACCTTTGCTTTTTAGGTCAAAATTTGAACATGTTCCGATTTTGACAAACGATATCTCAAATTGTTCGTCAGATCAAAAGGGTTCAAGAAATGGTAGTTTTACCACCAGGAGCCGTTATTGTGCCTTGTACAGGGGTCAAAAGGTCAAATTGAATAGGCTTTAGGGATTGTATAGGCGTATTTATTGCGACCTGTTGACCCTGTATAAGGCACAGAAACGATTCCAGGTGGTAAAAACTACCATTTCTTGAACCCTTGTGATCTGACGAACAATGTTAGATATCGTTTGTCAAAATCGGAACATGTTCACATTTTGACCCAAACCCCCCACACACTTTTGAATCAGTCGGGGGAACTTAGGCCAGTCGGGGGAATCGAGAAGGAGGCAAGGTCGAGTAATCAAAGAGTGAGATTGGGTGAACTAAAATCAACATTATAACCACCGTAAATATTATGTGGAGGACGTTAAAAACTTCATGCTGGACCTTTTAAGTGTAAAAAATGCACCTTTTTTGCGCGCATATTAGTTTAAATGTTTCATTATTCAAGCTGAACAAGATGGCTTCAGGAACAAGTTTAAAAACTGAAATTGTTTGCATTTTTTCTACAGGTTTCAACAATATAATGGGTCTCGAACCACACCAAATAGTTTAAATGTTATGTTGAGGACGTTTCAAACGTCATACTGTATCTTTTTAGCGTTAAAATGCCCAATTTTTTGTTTTGTTTTTTCACATGTATATATAAACCAAATAAAGTATATAATTAATGGAAAAGTACATGAAAATGGTGATAACTTGTTCCGGACAGCTAAAATCAATGTCCATTTTATTTTTATCTTTCAATATGTATTGGGTTAATACTTTTTTCTCCAGAAAATAAAACTACATTATGTTGAAGCACTGAATATATGGTGGAAAAAGTACAAATTTGACAAGAATTCTTTACCCCCCGAAACGGGTTTTCTATGGCTTTTTAACCGCTAAAACCCATGAGCTTCCAGGGGGCGCTGCCCCCTGGACCCCATCCGTAAGAGCTTCGCGCCAAGACGCTCGCGATGCGGGCTCTACGCCGGTATCTCTACTTTTATATAGTCGGGGAATTTCATTTATGGCCAGGTGCCCCCCCCCCCACCCGCTCTATTTTGGGACCACTTCTTTTTATTATTTATATGAATGATATTTGTTGTACATCAAAAATATTGAATTTTAACTTGTTCGCTGATGATACAACTTTATTTTATTCCTTATTCCAATGATGACATGAATGTATTATACGACACGGTAAACAGAGAACTGCAAGAAGTATGTAACTGGTTTAAATGTAATAAACTATCGTTATATGCAACTAAGACTAACTTAATGCTCATGTGAACAAATTACACAAATCAGAAGTGCTCGAAGCGATAAACATGTTTTCCTTGATGGATGTAAACTAACCCATGTTTCCTCGGCAAAGTTTTTAGGAATAGCTGTTGATGCAAATTTGTCATGGAAATCTCATTATAAATAATGTTAGTGTAAAATTGCTCGAGAATTGCTGGCGTCCTAAACAAAGTCAAACACTTCTTGGCAAAAACGTCTTTGTACAAATTATACTGAACTATTGTTATGCCATATTTGACTTATGGGATTTTATTATGGGGTAGTGCCTCAAAAGAATATATGACAAAATTATTTAAAATACAAAAGAGAGCTTTAAGTATTGTTTCAAATAGCTCATATCTGTGTCACACTAAACCATTGTTTGAAAAATTTAATACCTTCAACATATTTGAATTATATGATAAAAATTCCTTCCTTTATCATTTGATCATTATTTACCCATTTAGACAACATTCATAATTACAATACAAGAAATAAAAATGGAATGTTCATGTGTCTGAAATGCTTAAGAAAGCCAATGGTAGACTCTATATGCTTAAGTTACTAAAACGTTTCAACTTGCCTCATGATGATCTTGTCACAATTTCTCGGGTTTTGTTAGACCTTTGGCAGAATATGCTGCCCCCATCTGGCACCCTGGTCTCACGATCCATGACTCTGTTGCCTTGGAAAGAATCCAAAGAAGAGCGTGCAAGAATCATCATGGGCAAGCATTACATATCTTATGATAATGCTCTCCAAGAGTGTGGTTTAAATTCTCTGAGAGAAAGAAGAGAGCAACTAAGTCTAAACTTCTTGAATTCTCTCATGAAGTCTGAGCAATTTTGCTCCATGGTCCCACCTACCAGAAGCTCTGTGCATCAAAGAAATCTTAGGAACTCCGACAGATTAAGAGTGAATTTTTTCAGTTGACAAACTTTTGGACACACATTTTTTAGATTTTGCCTAAAGTTTGGGAGGTGAAAGACATTTAGTAGTTATGTAAAAAAATGGTATTAAAAAAATTCAGCAACCCTCTGTTGCCATGGTAACGAGCCTATCTTGTTTTAGGTAATTTTAGGGGGAAATTCTCCTAATTATACTGATTTCAGCAACAAAAAAAGTAAAAGTTTGGCAGAACCCTACACCAAGGTGGTACATTTTTTGCCCAAACTGACTTCATGAATGAGTTGCCCTATCTCTGGTCTAACAAACCAACCGATTTAGATAAGTCAGTGTTGCCATATTGATACCCTGTTGCCATGTTCAAATATCACATTTTGAGGAAGTTGAAAAAGTCAGATATTACTAACCGACTTCGGGTTGCTACAGTTCCCCTCGAGGTGATTTGTTTTTCTTTGTGCTTTGTTTTTATAACAAGGACCTAATACCCTTTGAGTTAATTCAAGAAAAAAAATGGGGAAACCCGGCACTTGCGTATCACGTGACCTGAAGTCACATGATCCAATTTACGGGAAATTGCATAGCCGGGTATATATGGGGGGTTACCGTGCACCCCCAGGACTCCCCCAAACAACTTTTTTTACTTCCTTTCATTGTCCTAAAACATATTTAGTATGTTACCAGCATGATTTTAGTATGCTAATGGGTTATTCAAGATGGCGTCGAAAATGGCCGCCAAAAGGTCAAATTTCCTAAAATGACATTATATCAATCATAATTGGGATCAAAATGTACGGTTAAAGTATAGTTTTAATAGTGGGACGTATGCATTAGACAACTAGGACCTCATATCGAGTACTTTTGCTTTGTTAACATACCTAAATCCAAGATGGCCGCCATAATGGCTGCCAAAAATGCTAAAATTCTATACATTTGGCATATATCAGCCCAACATGTATGATCAGAGTATCGTTTTAACAATGGGATGTATGTGTTAGACCCTAGAAGCTGACATGCAGCATTTTTGCTTTGTTTAAAAATCTTAAATCCAAAATGGCCGCCAGAATGATGGCCAAAATTGGTCAAAAGTCCATACAATGACATAATATTATCAAAATGAATGATGAAAATATAGTGTTTAACAATGGGATGTATTTATTATATCACTAGTAACTCATATCCAGTATTTTTGCTTTGTTAACATATTTTAAATCCAAAATGGCTGCCAAAATGAGTCCCAAAATGGCTGCTAAAATGGTCAAATTCCATAAGATAAGGATAATAACAACCAGAATGTATGATGAAAATATAGTTTTAACAATGGGATGTATGTATTGTATTAGACCACAAGTAACTCATATCCAGTATTTTTGCTTTGTTAACATACTTAAATCCAAAATGGCTGCCAAATTGGGTCCCAAAATGGCTGCAAAAATTGTCAAATTCCATAAGATAGGATACTATCAACCAGAATGTACGATGAAAATATAGTTTAATCAACGGGATGTATGTATTAGACCACTAGTAACTACTATCCAGTATTTTTGCTTTGTAATAATATACTTTAAATCCAAAATGGCCGCCAGAATGATGGCCAAAATTGGTCAAAATTCCGTAAATTGACATAATATTAACCAAGATGTATGATGAAAATATAGTTTTTAACAACGAGATGTATGTATTATTTCACTAGTAACTCATATCCAGTATGTATGCTTTGTTAACATACTTAAAATACAAAATGGCTGCCAAAATGGGTCCCAAAATGACTGCCAAAATGGGTCCCAAAATGACTGCAAAAATGGGTGCCAAAGTGACTGCAAAAATTGTCAAATTCCATGAAATAGGATGATCACAAGTGCTACCGCAAGCATATAACGGACATCAAATGCAGCGCCCACTAGCGACCAGCTGAACAATAGGAATCGAACCACAGCTAAACATCAATGGTCGTTTTCTCTGATGTCAATTGTTTAAAGCTAACTATTGGGAGTCAATATATTAGAAAATTGACATATCAAAGTTGTTGTTTAATGGTATGGATGTAATGAATATTAGTCAAACTCCTATTATGGATGAGATGAGAGCCAAATGCCATTACCCTGCAACATAACAGATCGATACAGATGAGTGAAAATTAATGTGTCGCAAAAAATTCAAAAATTCAACAAAAATTGAAAAAATGTTTGCAACTTTCATTTCAAGATTTCTCTGTAATTTGTGCATTCCAGAGAATGATTTCCGTTCATAATAATGATTTATATATCAAGGAATATTTTGATAGCTTACTTATTGAAATTGATTCTATAAATCGTCTAATATCAATGCTCCCGTAAGTCCCAAAATATAAATAATTTAGTTGTCCACGGTCAGTCCTTATATTTGGTCATATCTAAAACAGTTTTAGTGAGTTCACACGCTCACCATAGGCCGGTGAACAATGATGTCAATAACGAAACACACTAATACAACAACAAATGAATTTCAACACATTTCCCAATCGACACTCTGCTTTATCAACGGCTAATAGTTGGCGTTTGAACTCACTGCTCAATCGGTATGTCCAATCCGGCGCCCTGCACAATACAGGTATCGTCTCAGGGTATGTGCATTAGCGGGTAATTTGACTATGAATAAGGCCAGCGAGGTTTTAGAACTGACGGAAAATAAGATAGGAATGTCGAGGACAACCAATCAATATTTTATTATTGGCCTAACCTGCTAACTGCTGGTTGGAAAATTCAGTCATGGATGATTAGAAAGCTGTCACTTGGAGGCGCTGTATTTCATGTCCATAGTCTACCACTTGTGTGATATCAACCAGAATGTACAACTAGATCTTGCTCCGGTCTAAGACCAGGCTACCTTGATTTTTCTTTGAGAAAATGATCCCTAGTGACCCCTTCTTGACCTTTGACCTGATTAAAATGATTGACTTATTTTCTTGGCTCATCAATCCAAACAAGATGCAACAAATCAGGTCCAAATCGGATCATGTCTTAAATTTTACCCCTTTAAAGTTCAATGACCCCTTTTGACCCCTTCTTGACCTTTGACCTGGTCAATATAATTGAATTATTTTCTTGGCTCATCAAATCAAACAAGATGCAACAAACCCGGTCAAAATCGAACCATGTCTTTACTTTTACCCCTGTAAAGTTCAATGACCCCTATTGACCCTTCGTGACCTTTGACCTGGTCAATATGATTTATTTATTTTCTTTGCTCATCAATCCAAACAAGATGCAACAAACCCCGTTCAAATCGGAGCATGTCTTAACTTTTACCTCTGTAATGTTCAATGACCCCTAGTGACCCCTTGTTGACCTTTGACCTGGTCAATATGATTGACTTATTTTCTTGGCTCATCAATCCAAACAAGATGCAACAAACCCGGTCCAAATCGGAGCATGTCTAAACTTTTACCCCTGTAAAGTTCAATGACCCCTAGTGACCCGGTATGACATGTCACTTTTAATCGCTGAACACCCTATATATGCATGGACCCAAGGAATCTTTTGACCAATTCTGATAATCATGGGTCATTTCCTCTTGAAAAAATAGCATTTTAAGTGACTGGAGTGAAAATTGACATTTTGACCTCTAGTGACCCCAAATAATTTTTAATTTAAAAAACCATTCTTTTGTACATGCGTACGGTCAAAAGGAATATGTGGACCAATTTTGACGATCCTAGGTCATTTCACTAAATTGGAAATGCGTTTTAAGTGAAAATCACCTTTTGACCCCTAGTGACCCCTGTGTGACCTTTGACCCCAAACTGTGAACACCCTATATGAAGGTTAGGTGGGGGGTTCTACTGACCAAGTTTGGTGATTGTAGCATGTAAACTGTAGAAAAAATAGCATTTTTTAGATGGGTTTGAGGAAAGAAAGAAAGAAAGAAAGAAAGAAAAAGAAGAAGAAAGAAACGGCAGAGATACAGAACCTCGATTTTTTGAAAAAATCAAGGTAAAGAAACGGCAGAGATACAGAACCTCGATTTTTGGAAAAAATCAAGGTAATGAAAATATAGTTTTAACAATGGGATGTATGTATTAGACCACTAGTAACCACTATCCAATATTTTTGCTTTGTAGTACTTTAAATCCAAAATTGCCGCCAAAATGGTCGTTGTAAATGTAAAAATAGTCTATAAGTGTGTATTTTGTATCACATTCATCAAATGATATGTTCTAATATGACACTAACAATAAATTAATACTGCTTCTCAGGTATTTTAACCTTTGGCTGACATCTTAGATGTTTTAAAATACTCAAACTAGATACAGCCCCTAGGCTTTATCATATATTATAGTGAATGTTTTCCCATTAGATTTGGGTATTGGTATTACATAGTATGGTCATTTACAATACAACGCAATTTGTTTAGGTCATTTAACATCAACTAAACCATTTGGCAGCTATTTTGGAAACTGAAACAGAATAAAAATTGTCACAGAGGTGGGTCTTATATCTAAATGCAATAGCTTAGCAGTTTAGAACATACTATTTGGCGAATGTGATGCAAAATACACACTCATTTTGGAAGCCATTTTGGATTTTAAGTATGTTATCAAAGCATAAATACTGGATATGAGTTACTTGTGGTCTAATACATACATATACATCCCATTGTTAAAACTATATTGTCATCATACATTCTGGTCGTTATTATCATATCTTATGGACTTTGACAATTTTAGCAGCCATTTTGGGACTCATATTGGCAGCCATTTTGGATTTTAAGTATGTTAAAAAAACTGGATATGATACTATAGTGATATAATAAATGCATCCCATTGTTAAAAACTATATTTTCATCATTCAGTTTATTATATTATGTCATTTTATGGACTTTTGACCAATTTTGGCCATCATTCAGGCGGCCATTTTGGATTTGAGATTTGTAAACAAAGCAAAAATGCAGCATATGAGCTTCTAGGGATCTAACACATACACCCTATTGTTAAAACTATACTCTGATCATACATGCTGGGCTGATATATGCCAAATGTATGGAATTTTAGCATTTTTGGCAGCCATTTTGGCGGCCATCTTGGATTTAGGTATGTTAACAAAGCAAATGTACTCGATATGAGTGTCTAGTGGTCTAATACATACGTCCCACTATTAAAACTATACTTTCACCATACATTTTGATCCCGATTTTGATTGATATAAAATAATTTCAGGAAATTTGACCTTTTGGCGGCCATTTTCGACGCCATCTTGAATAACCCCTTAGCATACCAAAATAATGTTGGTAACATACTGAATATGTTTTAGGACAATGAAAGGAAGTTAAAAAAAGTTGTTGGGGGGGAGTCCTGGGGGTGCACGGTAACCCCCCATATATACCCGGCTATGCAATTTCCCGTAAATTGGATCATGTGACTTCAGGTCACGTGATACGCAAGTGCCGGGTTTCCCCATTTTGTTTCTTGAATTAACTCAAAGGGTATTAGGTCTTTGTTATATAAACAAAGTACAAAGAAAAACAAATCACCTCGAGGGGAACTGTAGCAACCCGAAGTCGGTTAGTAATATCTGACTTTTTCAACTTCCTCAAAATGTGATATTTGAACATGGCAACAGGGTATCAATATGGCAACACTGACTTATCTAAATCAGTTGGTTTGTTAGACCAGAGATAGGGCAACTCATTCATGAAGTCAGTTTGGGCAACAAATGTATCACCTTGGTGTAGGGTTCTGCCAAACTTTTACTTTTGTTGTTGCTGAAATCAGTATAATTAGGAGAATTTTCCCCTAAAATGACCTAAAACAAGATAGGCTCGTTACCATGGCAACAGAGGGTTGCTGAATTTTTTAATACCATTTTTTTACATAACTACTAAATGTCTTTCACCTCCCAAACTTTAGGCAAAATCTAAAAAATGTGTGTCCAAATGTTTGTCAACTTAGAAAAAATGCACTCTTAAGTATCCCAAGGGTCAACACAATGCGATGTAGAAAGAGTCCTCTTTTGCACATGGCCGATCTCTGGAATAAGACTCATTAGTGTTTTCAATACTGCTCTTTTAGTGCAATGAACTGGTCACTTGTTGGTATTCAACTTTTATCCTGTGCATACATTTCGTCCTTTTAGCTGTGTATAATATCGTGATCATTTAAATTATTTAATGTGAGTAGTAAGTTTGCTTTGAATGTATGTGGATGTGGTGGGTGAGTGTTTGGCGTAAGGTGTTTCTGTCTGTGTGGTGGGGGTGTGTGGGGGGAGGGGGGGTTGTATGTAGGTGTGTGTAGAAGGTATGCCAGGTGGGGTGGATTGGTTTGTGAGGTGTGTATGTAATGTGTGGTTCATTTATTTGGTTAAATACTGTTCTTGATATTATCTTTTAAATAATTATTGATGGGCTTGTGCAATTGATTTTTGATATTTATACATGTTTTTATATTGTAAAATTGTTGCAATTCGGATGTTATTCTGCTATAACAATTATGTTAATAAACCTTTTATGAATGATGAATGAATGAATGAATGAAAAGAAACTACCGTTTTGACATTTTTGACCAAAGATTGTGTTAACTGACAGGCCAAAATTTTGGAACTTGTTACCTCGTGTAGCAAAAACAACATCGAGTGTTATTACTTATTTGCATAGATAGCCTCATGTTATATCTAAAAAATCAATTGTAATCTATCATGACATCTTCATATTGCATTTTTAGTCCCATTTATTTAATCGCTTTTATCATATTAAAAAAGTTAATGTGATCAAATGACATCGGAATTATATCGTAATTATTAAAATGTTTTCAAGTTCCTTAAACTATCGTTATGATTTCTGACATACATGTACTTGTTTCGTGTATGTTGGGAGGGGTGTGTGGGTGTGTTATTATTTTCCTTGTAAAGGTGGTGCAACACCTCCTCAGGCTTTGCCTTTTGTTGCATCTCCTCCATCGTTTTTGTATTTTAATGGGTTTTTTTAAATTGATTGTTTGTTAGAGATATAATGAATGAATAAATGAATGAATGAATAAATAAATAAAAATGTAAACATAGGCTTGTCTTCAATTTCATTTTCCAACGTTCAGACGTTTACAGAAAGCTTATGGGACCCTCACATGTATCCGTGTGAGCTGAGCGGCCCCTTACCGTGTGAAAAATGGGTGCGGACGGCGGCACACACGGTGGGCCGTTTCCCGTCCGTTGAACACGTTCAGGGGACTTTGCCGGCCACCGGAGTTTTGAACATGCTCAAAACTCCTGGCGGGTGAGTAAAAGCGGCGGCGAACGATGAGAGCCCGGTATGAAGACGGTATAAGGACGGCGCACCCGTTCGCATCCATTTCGCACCCGTTTCGCGCCC
Organism: Ophiura sarsii; assembly: GCA_035610835.1. Lineage (NCBI taxonomy): Eukaryota > Metazoa > Echinodermata > Ophiuroidea > Amphilepidida > Ophiuridae > Ophiura > Ophiura sarsii. The sequence continues at coordinate 4,082 of JAYJML010000339.1, read as the reverse complement.
ATTCGCAGGGCGGTGATTGACGGTGGTGGACGTCGACCATCTTAGCGACGGACTGCGAATGGCCGCATGCAGCCTAGTAACCGTTCGCGGAACGGACTCTCAGCAGGCATGTTGCAACTCTCTAAATTTAAAAGAGCTAAAACTCACTCTTTCGAGAGCTCTAGGAGGAACAGATCTTTTTTTGGAGTGAAGTTTACTCTTAAAAGAGCGATTTTCACTCTAAAAAGAGTTAAAATCACTCTAAAAAGAGTTAAAATCACTCTAAAAAGAGTTAAAATCGCTCTAAAAAGAGTTAAAATCACTCTAAAAAGAGTTAAAATCACTCTAAAAAGAGTTAAAATCACTCTAAAAAGAGTTAAAATCACTCTAAAAAGAGTTAAAATCACTCTGAAAAGAGTGGAAATCACTCTTAAAAGAGTGACAAATCACTCTGAAAAGAGTGAACTTCACTTCTTAGAAGAGCCGTCCCTCCTAAAGCTCTCGAAAGAGTGAGGTTTAGCTCTTTTACATTTAGAGAGTATTATAATGTGGTTCGTACGAATTCCGGAATACAAATGAAGCGGCGAGCTTGAGCGCTCAGCTTGAAAAGGGCGATTTGATGATGTAATCAGACGTTTCGGCCGGTACCCAGGCGTTTCGACCGGTTAGGAACCGGTATGGAGGTGGTATGCACACGATGAGGACACGGTGAGAACGGTAAGCTAGAACTGTATGAGGCCGGTGATCCCGGGACAAGGCCGGTGAGAACCCGGGACAGACCCGGTGTAGAACGGTATGGACCGAGGACCCGGTGAGGAGGTGTTATGCACCCGGTAAGAACGGTAAGCTAGAAATGTATGAGGACGGTGAGCCCAGTACCCGACCGGTGACGACCCGGTATAGACCCTGTATATAACGTTATGGGCCCGGTGGCCACAACAAAAGATTAATGCGCCCGTTGACATTTTTTACTGATTGTTTGGACTCTGTTGTTTTTCTATTAGACGGTAAGGTGGCCGCCTGCCATTACCGCCCTGCGAACGGGCGTGAAACGGGTGCGCCGTCTTTATTCCGTCCTCAAACCGGGCTCTCACCGTTTGCCGCCGCTTTTACTCACCCGGCAGGACCCGGCAGGAGTTTTGAGCATGCTCAAAAGTCCTGCCGGGCGCGGATGGCCGGCAATGTCCCCGGCAACGTGTTCAACGGACGGGAAACGGCCCACCGTGTGACATCACCGTGTGCCACCGTCTGCACCAATTTGTCACACGGTAATGGGCCGGCCAGCTCACACGGATACATGTGAGTACAAATGTATTTTACAGACATTCCCGGAATGTGAGCGAAGCGGCGAGCTTGAGCGCTCAGCTTATACAGGGCTGTTTGATGACGTTATCAAGGCGGTTCGGTCGGTACCCAAGCGTTTCGGCCGGTGAGGACCTGGTGAGGAGGTGGTATGAGCCCGGTTCCAGGCCGATAAGGACCCGGTATAGAACAGTATGAACCCGGTGACAAAAAATAAATCAATGCGGCCGTTGACATGTTTTGCTAATTGTTCACCGTGTTGGACTCTGTTGTTTTTCTATAAGACGGTAAGGGGCCGCCCAGCTCACACGGATACATGTGAGGGCCCCATTAAAACTTAATGCATTTGTGCCACTGTCAATATACATTAACATTCTTGAACACTCTGCAGATAACGAGCAATCAGAGGGTCACACATAATACTACCTCCCTGTTCACTGTGGTGATATTTCTGCGCTAGCGATAACACCGTTCAGGAGAAATCGTAGTCGGCAAATAATGCACCACGATTTAAAAACATGGCAATAAAGTCAACATTACATGTGTATCAAGTTGTACAGGTTCCCTTACAAACATGCAGTTTTGATATTATATTCACCTACTAATTTCAGAAAATCACGCAAAATGGAGATTGTCCCGATATCGATAGCGCCGAATGACCTTGTTGATAGCGCTTGTATATTGTCTTTATACCGAACAGTGTATGGGCGGCCATCGGGGTTAATATATTGAATATAGTCTTGTAATTTGTAAGAGATTAATAAATGTTGATAACTTTGTTTGTAATTAATATTAATTAGTAATATGAATATTCATGACTAAATTTGGGATCCTTTTGGATCATCTCGGTTCAACCTGGACCATTTCAGTTCAATCTGGATCATTCATATTCATGCTAATTATAATTCATATTGCGAATTAATTATTCATATTGCTAATGAATATTCATATTGCTAATTAGTATTCATTACAAAATTATAATTTATTTATTTATCCCGATTTTAAACTATATTCAATATACTAACCCCATTGGCCGCCCATACAATGTTCGGTATAAGGACAATATGGAAGAGCTACCGACCTTTGTTAGAAATAACACGTGACTAAACAATAACACGTGACTGAACAATAACACGTGACTCTGGCCCCGACTTTGACTCTACAAGAATTGCTCCTAAAAGGGAACATGGTATCGGGGTTATCTAATTCATGTACTTCAACAAATAAATGTTGTAATTTTCGTGTGATTACATTTTCGCAGGATTTCAACAAATAAATGTTGTAATTTTCGTGTGATGACATTTTCGCAGAATTAAATTTTCGGGTGATTACATTTTCACGCGATCAAATTACCTGCTCGGGTGATGAAAAATTGCAGGATTTATGAGGGGGATATCGGGGCGTTATAAGAGAGCATGCAGGGTACTACCACAATAATACATTATTTAATAGTTAATATAATATTATATGGGGGGGGGGGGGGGGGTATCGGGGTTATATAACAAATAAATGTTGTAATTTTCGTGTGATTACATTTTCGCAGGATTTCAACAAATAAAAGTTGTAATGTTCGTGTAATTACATTTTCGCAGGATTAAATTTTCGGGTATTTACATTTTCACGCGATCAAATTACTAGACTTGAAATCAAGTTCCAGGCCGATAAGGACCCGGTATAGAACAGTATGAACCCGGTGACAAAAAATAAATCAATGCGGCCGTTGACATGTTTTGCTAATTGTTCACCGTGTTGGACTCTGTTGTTTTTCTATAAGACGGTAAGGGGCCGCCCAGCTCACACGGATACATGTGAGGGCCCCATTAAAACTTAATGCATTTGTGCCACTGTCAATATACATTAACATTCTTGAACACTCTGCAGATAACGAGCAATCAGAGGGTCACACATAATACTACCTCCCTGTTCACTGTGGTGATATTTCTGCGCTAGCGATAACACCGTTCAGGAGAAATCGTAGTCGGCAAATAATGCACCACGATTTAAAAACATGGCAATAAAGTCAACATTACATGTGTATCAAGTTGTACAGGTTCCCTTACAAACATGCAGTTTTGAGCATTGGGTTTGACAATCTAATTGCTGATCATTAGTAGATTCATCAATATCACTGGGGAGATCTGTGTTTCTTCTCTCCAGATTTGGTTTTCTTTTCACTAATGATCACTGTTTTGAACCAATTTCAACCAATATGAAACAACCTATTCCTGGATTTGATGAAAAAAAGTTACACGAATCCAGCAAACTATTTTGTATGCTGACAAACCTTTTCAATCAATAGTATCATGACCTCGATCTATTCATTCATTAAAGGCGATACGGCTAATACGCTTATGATTGTAAGTTTGAATGCGCACAGCATGGATACACCTGATATTTAAAGTCGCGCGGTCATTCAATTGTTCAGCAAGGCATGACGATGGGCAAGAGCTAACACTGTAAGAGTGTGTGTAGAAACATAGACTCTATAGGGTCTATAGCAGAGATCACATGACTTATGAGAAGATACTTTGTTGTACTCACGATGAACTGATACGTCTGAAGAACACACTTTATTATGCATTATGGGATATAATAAGTTTGTCACAGTTTAACATAGTGCATTGTTTGTCAACTACGATTTCTCCTCTTGTTCAACCTTGTATCAACAACTTTAATCTTCGCAAAACGCTTGGAAATCACTAGATCAACAATATCCAAACTGTTGCTCCTCGGCGCATGTAAAAACCGAGTAACTCATTTCCGTACACATTGTCTCCCATTCACAATTAGTTCAAGTCAGC
>JAYJML010000677.1:0-16461 GCA_035610835.1 Ophiura sarsii | reverse complement strand
TACGGTATTTCTTTTAAATTGTTAATATTATTTAAAACCGTACACAAAATCTCAAACCTAGCTCCATTAATATTTTTGGGTACTAGTATATAGTGACGGACGGATGTTGATGTTGGGGATTTGTATGACAATTTACTAAGATGTTTTATTTTGTTTTGTTTATATATTATATATGTACATATTTATATTTTAGTTAGCATTTTTATATCACCAAGTTTTGAAGCTCAAATGTGCATGCTTAATTAGAAAATTGATTTTGCAAATTTGGCGTCTGTTGTTACACATTGTTATTTTGCCATATAGATGTATGAAGGATACATAGGTAGCAACCGTCGGTATGGAAATCACCCTTTTTCGTTTTAACAACCAAATTCATTGTCGTATAAAACATTCGTCAGTTTGTAAACAAATTGGTTTGATTTTTTATTCGAACAATGTTCAACATCCTCCAGGAAAGCACTTTGTTTCCCGTGCACACAATTAATAGCATGGAACAAGCAGAACAAAATATATAATAATGCTTTTAATGCCAATGAAAAATAATTCAGAAATGTAAAACTTTATCAATGATACATTTGAAAATCTTTCGTTGATCCGAGTTTAATGGTATGGCATAAAGACGGATTTGTGATAAATACTGAAGCATCGGGAAGATAAACAAGATAAACGAGCACAACATAGATACAGATGTCTGTCGAACGCTCGGGATAGCGTTTTCATGTTTTACATGACCTATCACGTGCAACCATTTTTCTCCTTCATTAGTGAACAATTAAGTCAAATGTTATTATCATGTAAGATTTTATGAGATGAAACCGGTACTTTTTTATTCGTAAAATATTGCAGGGATGAACTCTTACGAAATACACACACACCCTCCCTACTATACTATGTAAAGTATTTGGTCGAATCTAACGAAAAGTGTCCACGGCTAGATTTTTAGGGTCCAGTTTCAAAATGCTTCGATCTCTTATTCCTTTTCCCCACTCAAAGTCAAAATATCAAGCTTGTATGGGAAAAAAGTGCCATCACTAATCTCGTCATTTGACCACGTGGCGGAATGATGAAGTTGAAGGTACACTTCTCAATGTTACCTACAAATACAAGTACCATATTTTGATTAAGTGATGATTATTCCACCTATTTACATATTTCATTCAAATTTGTGATTGTATTGTATTCAGAAGATGCTAATGCTGATAGAAAGTGATCATATTTGTCCAGATACTCATTTTGTTTTACATTTTAGATTCACACAGTTAGGTAGCATTTTCAGGCTCTCAATACTTTGAAACATGAGGTTGAGTCACTTTGTGTACTTTCACCAAGATGATTTTAATGAACATTTGTTTTCATGTACCTCAAAGAGGGGGAATGACCCTTTTTGTAAAATCAAGAATTTTGAGCATGCGCCCGAAACCTAAGTACATAGAGGAATGTGGAAATTTTGTATTCGAAGGTAACAGTTAATGTATACGTAGGTAAGAGAAGTAAAACTGTAATAAAGTAATGTTCTTCTTAATCTATGTTACATTTTGGGGTGAAATAATCATGCAGGAGGGTTGTTAACAATATTTAAAAAATAAAAAATTTGTTAAAACATGTTTAAATACTAATATTATGCACATATCCAGGAGTTTACTTTAAATAGATACTAGCATATTAATTTAATGTTGAAAAAATATACAATATCTAACTGTCGGTTGTAATTTTGAATAGGTTTATTAAGAACAATATATCAGGCAACATTTTTAAGCATTCCTATAAGAGAAAAACATGTTAAGACTTAAAACACAGTAGCTTACATTGCAATAATCAAGGTATTCGTAGGTAACAAATTTGTTCTCAACTTCAACTTCGTTGACTAAGAACAGTTGTATTCGTTGATTTAACATAGGTTTAAGGGCAAATTTGTACTCGACGGTAGTGTTTTTATGCCCTGAATCGCGTGTGAGGGGAATGTCGTATCAAAATGGTGTCTTACTTGACTTTATAAGTATATTAAAGAATGTGCGCTCAGCGCTGCTTTTACAAACAATCAGAATTGCGTAATATTCAACATTTGAATAGAACAGCAAGATTAACCAAATAAATTATAATAATATAAAACCATGTTCCTTTTTCTAAGATATAAAAGAAAACACCCCAAGCATCAATAACCTCACTAGTGATAGATATACTGTATTTATTCTTGATCCCCTAATTTGGTTAATGCATATTGAATAGAATTAACATTTTACACATGATAATTATGGCAGAAAAATGTTTTATTATGCTAACTATCATCCAATTGTGTTAGTGTCTTTCTTGCTTGACTTTCAATTATTAAGAATGTGCGTTTAACTTCTACAAAACAGTCAGAAGTGTGTAAGTATATTTAATATCTGATTTAAGGCAAGACGATGACAACATACATATCGTACCGGGTTAACATTTCGTAAGTAAAGGTATACATGTATATAGTTAAACATTTAATTAACTCGCTAGTAATAATAATATTATTACTGATCTAATTTGGTAAAAAGCATGTTCATCATTAAAACTAAACATGATAACAGTTAAGACTGTGTATTTTTAAAACCCAGCCGCATCTCGGGGATGAAGGTTGGAGAAATCATTTCATACTTGGTCCACACATCAGTTATGATGAACCATCTCATATTATGGTGATAAATCTTTCATCGCGAGTCCCAGTGTTTCTAGATCAAAACACCCTAAATTTGCCAATTTCGACCATTTTAGCCTATATTCAGAAACGGGTAGTTTTAGTTTAAACAAAATATGTTGAAGATTAATATGTATAGATTGCATTCATATGTGAATTTTTAAAATTGGTTGCTTGACGTAAAATAATTCCCGTTTTTAATTTGACTCATAATTTGAGCTATTTTTCATGAAAAACACAAGTTTGATCCCGTTATAAAACAAAAGTTACAGAAGCTAAACTAAATGTAATGCACATTTGATATACTCTATAGGTATCTTAAGATGATACTGCAGTGTAAGTGTCTTGTGCAAAATCGTTTTGCGGTTGGAGGGTTTAAACTAAAACTACCGGTTTCTGAATATAGGCTAAAATGGTCGAAATTGGCAAATTTAGGGTGTTTTGATCTAGAAACACTGGGACTCGCGATGAAAGATTTATCACCATAATATGAGATGGTTCATCATAACTGATGTGTGGACCAAGTATGAAATGATTTCTCCAACCTTCATCCCCGAGATGCGGCTGAGTTTTAAAAATACACGGTCTTAAGCACATACATGTAGACACATTTTAATTAAGAAATATCTAATCATTCAGCCTTTTAATCTCTACTTAACAAGTTTAGTGGTTCTTGTTGTATTCTGTGTGTAGTTTAATAGTTCTTCAAGTCTCTCATGTCGCGAGGATGAATTATATCTAATAGAACATAATTACTCTTTGTTTATTATATAGGACATTCTAGAATGTTAAGAATGAACGTTTCAGTTTCCGAGTGAATCCAAAGTATTGGATCGAATCAACTATTGAATAGTTCACCGAGCCATCTTTAATTAGAAAGCGAGCGGTTCCCTTTAAGCAAATAGTTTAATTTGCCTGTGTCTTGAATGTCAGGTTATCTGTTTTAAGCAATAAACAACCGATTGCCTTCCTCAATTTGTTCTAAATAAAGGAGGCAAGTGGAAGTTATCATTTCGAATAGCTGTTTTAAGCACGAAAGCCGGATCGCTTTTTGATTCATTTAATATATACTTTGAAATAATTTCATATCAGACCTTATACCGTATAATATATAAGTTTAATATAAGCCGAACATGTTCAAAGTCTATAGAACATTCAAATGTTTTGCCTTTCAGTCCACAACGGAATAAACACATACAACTTTCATCAAGTCATTCAGTTGTCAGATTAGAATTAAGATATAATTTCCTAGTTTAGAATTTGTATCATTCTAAATGTCGTACATAGTCAGTTTTTATCGAGTTTCAAATGGAGGCAGATTCCGTTTGACATAGAATCACCAATATGATATATTTTGTCAGATGTAGACAAAATAAGAATTTTATGTTTTGAAATTCAATGTTGTTTGATTTAACAACACTAATCTAATCTAAAAGTTTTGCCACGACAGAGATATTGTCGGGCGTGTGCCTTTCATTATGATTTTCTTTTAAAATCCACCACTGCTTAGTTCAATTTCACTAAGTAATAAATGTCAGAAGCATTATTCATGAGCAATTTTTGATTTGAGACTGAAATCAGTTAGGCCTACCCTTGATTCCCTCCCACCTTTAAAAATAAAGGAAAAGGTATTACTAAAGTTCTTGTTCACTTAAAATACGTTTCGGTGACATTACACAACCTGCCACAGCAAAAATGAAGCAAATTATTTTATATTTGTTACATATGAATTCCATTTTCAAATACAACTACAATAATGGCCAATGTTATGTACCTCAGTAGTCACTGCTCTGCAATTCCAAGGGAAATTGGTTAACTACGCATACATCATAGACAAGCTGGTTTAAAACAGTATTACGCACCGAACCATATTATTCCCGTCTTATACATTCCTACTTAATATTTACATAATATTAGGTGCGAATGAAAGCGACAAACAATACAGGAATTGTACCAGGCTCATTAACTAATATATAAATTACCTACGAATACAAAATGGAATATGAAAATATTGATTATGAATCCGAAATTTCATGGATGTTATGACTAAATGCACCCATTTCAAAACGATCAACGTGTAATCTATGGATATAAATATCATTCATTCACTCTAACACCAACAAAAAATATGTTCTCGGCAAAAACAGTGTGATTACACCATGCATTTTATTTAAATCAACACCTCCCATATTCGTTTAATAAGGAAATATTATTTTTTCCCCTCCAAATATAAATATAATAATATATCCAGTCAGATTGTATGATTGCGCACTGCTTTTATGTAAAATAAGATAGTTTAGGCCCAATATGCACCGTGTATATTTTTGAATGTTGCCTACATATACATATTACCTCCGAATACAACATGAAGTCATGCACGAGATGCTGTTACTGAATATTTATATAAACATTAATCACCCCTATTGCGATTTAAATCAACTGCCAGAGGATGTCTTTGCGTGAATAGCATAAAAAACTACACTAACAGGAGTAATAAGATTGAGACAGAGGGAGGCTATATACAATCAACTTTTAAGACAATAACATATTATTAATGCATTTGTACAAAACTACAGAATTTTGTTTAAAGTTACTTACAAAAGCTGAAAGATTGATGCAAATTTCTACGTTGCTTGCCGAAAGCAGCGCATACTTCTACTTTATTCCAGTCGATACAAGTATGTAACAACAGAGGGAAGTACCACGGTATCGTTATTTGTATTTGAAGGTAAAAGTTCATATTTCAAATTTGCCTACGAATACAGCCTTTTATTGCTGATATTTCAAAAAATCTTGCCTTCAAAATGATAAAACTTGGCACACATGTACATTGTATCACACTTCGCTTATTCTATAGATATCATTCACTAATCTGTGTTTATATTAAAATGGCAGTGTTTTAAATAGGTATTCGGAGGTAATGCATTTTTTTTACCAAACCGATCGTTTCCGCTTTTAACATTTCTAACAGCTTTATCAAAAAACAGACTTGAATGGGGACAATGCATTTAAGTATTTAATATATTTAGGCTTCCTTACAGCACAAATTACTCTACCTCATGCGAATTCTTCCCCGAAAGTGAGATTTAACAAAACATGTATTTGTAGGTAACGTCAAAACTTACCACAGCGAAAAAAATCACAACAATTCAGGGGATTTATCGAAAGTAACAAAAATTAAAAGAGGCATTCTTGAGATATCCACTAACCAAACAGGCAACATTATTTCCACTTAAGCTCGTTTTCATCTAAACGGTAATATGTCCAACAAAAAACTTTAACAACTATTTTGTAAAAAGGGTAAAAATAGCAGGTTTATTGCTCGTATAGGCCAAATTGTGCATTAAAGTTAGTCATGTTATATATGGCGCGAACCGTCTCATCGAGGCGGATACGTATAACACAAAATTAAAATTTTCAAGATATAGATTATTTTATTATAGGCCTGAACATCACGTGTACACTTTTCGTTGGATTCGACCATTTACATACAACTTTGTTTTACCACAGAAACGTTTTTATCTCCTGCACGATATCGTTGTGGTACAGTTATATTGTACTCATTCTTAGATTAGATTATATTTACTTTGTGTATTTTTTAAATGTATGTTTTAAGTTTAAAATGATGTTCAGTTATTCTTTGAATAAACTATGAAAGTAAATCATTACACTTTTTTCTAAAATTTTAAACTTTAGTTCAGACGATTAGCAAATGTGCAGCACAGTTTCGTTCTTTTATGTCGATACCCAAATAGAATGGTACGTGAGTTTTTCTCATAAACATGATGGCTATTTGGTGGCCTTTTTGTAAATGTCAGGATAGTGTGAAATACTGAAACCTCGTTCCCCCTAAGGTACCTGTTAGTGAGATAATAATAATAATAATAATAATAATAATAATAATAATAATAATAAGTACTCTAATATCGACGTTAAGTCGAATTCTATAAAAACGTACGTAAGGTCGAAATTCATAATGTAACATGAACTATATGTTATATTGATGGTAAAATGACCCAAATATGCAAGAAATAATGAGATTCTGAGACTGCACAGTATGAGTGCACATTTCATTGATTTTCCCAACATTTAACAGATATAACTTTTTCCGGTCAAAATGTGGTTCGACCTAACGTATTTTTACGACAAAATCGACTATAAGTCGAAAATCTTATATTTCGCTAGGTCGAATTCTTATATTTCGCCCTAACGCACAATCTAACTGCATATTATATTTCGACTTAACGTGTAGTTGTTTCACCTGAACCTAATAACATTATGTCGTCCTAATTACGCATAGAGAATGTTTAGGGATAGCCAGGTTAGGAAGCATATATTCTATGTAGGGTAGGGGAGGCGGATTGTAGGGGAGGGCGGATCAGGATGGATAGGGAGGATAGTCGGTAAGGGATGGATAAGTGGTAAGGGATAGATAGGATATATAGGTGGGATAGGCGGGTTAGGAAGCATATGCTATGCAGGGTAGGCGAAGCGGAATGTAGGGGAGGGAGGATCATGATGGTTAGGGAGGATAGTCGATTAGAGATGGATAGCGGGTAAGAGATAGATAGGATAGATAGGTGGGATAGGCGGGTTAGGAAGCATAATGTTATGTAGGGTATGAGGGACGGATTGTAGGGGAGGTGGGATCAGGATGGTTAGGGGGGATAGTCGGTTAGGGATGGATAGGTGGTAAGGGATAGAAAGGTGGGATAGGCGGGTTAGGAAGCATATATGCTATATAGGGTAGGGGAGGCGGATTGTAGGGGAGGGCGGATCATGATGGTTAGGGAGGATAATCGGTTACGGATGGATAGGTTGTAAGGGATAGATAGGATAGATAGGTGGGATAGGCGGGTTAGGAAGCATATATGCTATGTAGGGTAGGGGAGGCGGATTGTAGGGGAGGGCGGATCAGGATGGTTAGGGAGGATAGTCGGTTAGGGATGGATAGGTTGTAAGGGATAGATAGGATAGATAGGTGGGATAGGCGCGTTAGAAGCATATATGCTATGTAGGGTAGGGGAGGCGGATTGTAGGGGAGGGAGGATCATGATAGTTAGGGAGGATAGTCGGTTAGGGATGGATAGGTGGTAAGGGATAGATAGGATAGATAGGTGGGATAGGCGGGTTAGGAAGCATAAGGTATGTAGGGTATGAGGGACGGATTGTAGGGAGGTGGGATTAAGATGGTTAGGGAGGATAGTCGGTTATGGATGGATAGGTGGTAAGGGATAGATAGGATAGATAGGTGGGATAGGAGGGTTAGGAAGCATAATGCTATGTAGGGCAGGAGGGGCGGATTGTATGGAGGGAGGATCATGATGGCTAGGGAGGATAGTCGATTATGGATAGATAGGTGGTAAGAGATAGATAGGTGTGATAGGCGGGTTAGGAAGCATAATGCTATGTAGGGTATGAGGGACGGATTGTAGGGGAGGTGGGATCAGGATGGTTAGGGAGGATAGTCGGTTAGGGATGGATAGGTGGTAAGGGATAGATAGGATAGATAGGTGGGATAGGCGGGTTAGGAAGCATATGCTATGTAGGGTAGGGGAGGCGGATTGTAGGGGAGGGAGGATCATGATAGTTATGCTATGTAGGGTAGGGGAGGCGGATTGTAGGGGAGGGAGGATCATGATAGTTAGGGAGGATAGTCGGTTAGGGATGGATAGGTGGTAAGGGATAGATAGGATAGATAGGTGGGAAAGGCGGGTTAGGAAGCATAAGGTATGTAAGGTATGAGGGACGGATTGTAGGGAGGTGGGATTAAGATGGTTAGGGAGGATAGTCGGTTATGGATGGATAGGTGGTAAGGAATAGATAGGATAGATAGGTGGGATAGGAGGGTTAGGAAGCATATGCTATGTAGGGCAGGAGAGGCGGAGTGTAGGGGAGGGAGGATTAGGATGATTAGGGAGGATAGTCGGTTAGGGATGGATAGGGGGTAAGGGATAGATAGGATAAATAGGTGGGATAGGCGGGTTAGGAAGCATATGCTATGTAGGGTATGAGGGACCGATTGTAGGGGAGGTGGGATTAGGATAACATAAATATTAATTAGATACTGCTATAAATAACCGACTAGGCGGGTTAGGAAGAATATGCTATGTAGGGCAAGAGAGGCGGATTGTAGTGGAGGGAGGATCAGGATGGTTAGGGAGGATAGTCGGTTAGGGATGGATAGGTGGTAAGGGATAGATAGGATAGATAGGTGGGATAAGCGGGTTAGGAGGCATATGCTATGTAGGGTAGGGGAGGCGGATTATAGGAGAGGGCGGATCAGGATGGTTAGGGAGGATAGTCGGTTAGGCCAAGTAAAAAAAGATGTCTGATTGGCGTAACATAAGAAAAACATAGGGTAGGTAGGTCGGATTTTTTTTCATTAGAAATTACACTCCCAAGACAACAGAGCAAGGAAATGACTACACGGTATATTTTGATTTTTGCTACTCGCTGAATGTGTGGCCCGATTGCCCGTGGCAACGAGTGATCAGAGATGTGTAACGATATCTCTTCTACGGCGAATTGAGTGGATCTGTTGTCAATGTGGTATCCCAAACTTTTCCAGCTCCTTTTTCAGTAGTGGTGAAATCAACCTGTCCAATAGTTTTGAGTGTTTATCCGATCACTCGCATAGTCATGCTACTGGATAGATGGGTGGGATAGGCGGGTTAGGAAGCATATGCTATGTAGGGTAGGGGAGACGGATTGTAGGGGAGGGCGGATCAGGATGGTTAGGGAGGATAGTTGGTTAGGGATGGATATGTGGTAAGGGATAGGTAGGTGGAATAGGCGGGATAGGCCGCCGCGGGTTAGGAAGCATATGCTATGTATGGTATAAGGGACGGATTGTAGGGGAGATGGGATCAGGATGGTTAGGGAGGATAGTCGGTTAGGGATGGATAATTGGTAAGGGATAGATAGGATAGATAGGTGGGATATGCGGGTTAGGAAGCATATGCTATGTAGGGTAGGGGAGGCGGATTGTAGGGGAGGGAGGATCATGATAGTTATGCTATGTAGGGTAGGGGAGGCGGATTGTAGGGGAGGGAGGATCATGATGGTAAGGGAGGATAGTCGGTTAGGGATGGATAGGTGGTAAGGGATAGATAGGATAGATAGGTGGGATAGGCGGGTTAGGAAGCATAATGCTATGTAGGGTATGAGGGACGGATTGTAGGGAGGTGGGATTAGGATGGTTAGGGAGGATAGTCGGTTATGGATGGATATGTGGTAAGGGATAGATAGGATGGATAGGTGGGATAGGCGGGTTAGGAAGCATATGCTATGTAGGGCAGGAGAGGCGGATTGTAGGGGAGGGAGGATCAGGATGATGAGGGAGGATAGTCGGTTAGGGATGGATAGGTGGTAAGGAATAGATAGGATAAATAGGTGGGATAGGCGGGTTAGGAAGCATATGCTATGTAGGGTATGAGGGACCGATTGTAGGGGAGGTGGGATTAGGATGGTTAGGGCGGATAGTCAGTTAGGGATGGATAGGTGGTAAGGGATAGATAGGATAGATAGGTGGGATAGGCGGGTTAGGAAGCATAATTATGCTATGTAGGGTAGGGGAGGCGGATTGTAGGGGAGGGCGGATCAGGATGGTTAGGGATGATAATCGGTAAGAGATGGATATGTGGTAAGGGATAGATTGGATAGATAGGTGGGATAGGCGGGTTAGGAAGCATATATGCTATGTAGGGTTGGGGAGGCGGATTGTAGGGGAGGGCGGATCAGGATGGTTAGGGAGGATAGTCGGTTACGGATGGATAGGTGGTAAGGGATAGATAGGATATATAGGTGGGATAGACGGTTTAGGAAGCATATGCTATGTAGGGCAGGAGAGGCGGGTTGTAGGGGAGGGAGGATCAGGATGGTTAGGGAGGATAGTCGGTTAGGAATGGATAGGTGGTAAGGGATAGATAGGTGGGATAGGCGGGTTAGGAAGCATAATGCTATGTAGGGTATGAGGGACGGATTATGGCATCAGGATGGTTAGGGAGGATAGTCGGTTAGGGATGGATAGGTGGTAAGGGATAGGTAGGATAGATAGGATAGATAGGTGGGATAGGCGGGTTAGGAAGCATATATGCCATGTAGGGTAGGGGGCGGATTGTAGGGGAGGGCGGATCAGGATGGTTAGGGAGGATAGTCGGTTAGTGATGGATAAGTGGTAAGGGATAGATAGGATAGATAGGTGGGATTGGCGGGTTAGGAAGCATATGCTATGTAGGGTAGGCGATGCGGAATGTAGGGGTGGGTGGATCATGATGGTTAGGGAGGATAGTCATTTAGGGATGGATAGGGGGTAAGAGATAGATAGGATAGATAGGTGGGATAGGCGGGCTAGGAAGCATAATGCTATGTAGGGTATGAGGGACGGATTGTAGGGGAGGTGGGATCAGGATGGTTAGGGAAGATAGTCGGTTAGGGATGGATAGGTGGTAAGGGATAGATAGGAATATACAGGTGGGGTAGGCGGGTTAGGAAGCATTAAGCTATGTAGGGTAGGGGAGGCGGATAGTAGGGGAGGGCGGATCAGGATGGTTAGGGAGGATAGTCGGTTACGGATGGATAGGTGGTAAGGGATAGATGGGATAGATAGGTGGGATAGACGGGTTAGGAAGCATATGCTATGTAGGTCAGGAGAGGCGGGTTGTAGGGGAGGGAGGATCATGACGGTTAGGGAGGATAGACGGTTAGGGATGGATAGTTGGTAAGGGATAGATAGGATAGATAGGTGGGATAGACGAGTTAGGGAGCATATGCTATGTATGGTATAAGGGACGGATTGTAGGGGATGTGGGATCAGGATGGTTAGGGAGGATAGTCGGTTAGGGATGGATAGGTGGTAAGGGATAGGTAGGATAGATAGGTGGGATAGGCGGGTTAGGAAGCATATGCTATGTAGGGTATGAGGGACGGATTGTAGGGGAGGTGGGATCAGGATGGTTAGGGATGATAGTCGGTTAGGGATGGATAGGTGGTAAGGGATATATAGGATTGATAGTTGGGATAGGCGGGTTAGGAAGCATATGCTATGTAGGGCAAGAGAGGCGGATTATAGTGGAGAGAGGATCAGGATGGTTCGGGAGGATAGTCGGTTAGGGATGGATAGGTGGTACAGGATGTAGGGTAGGGGAGGCGAATTGTAGGGGAGGGTGGATCAGGATGGTTAGGGAGGATAGGCGGTTAGGGATGGATAGGTGGTAAGGGATAGATATATATGATAGATAGGTGGGATAGGCGGGTTAGGAAGCATGTGCTTTGTAGGGCAAGAGAGGCGGATTGTAGTGGAGGGAGGATCAGGATGGTTAGGGAGGATAGTCGGTTACGGATGGATAGGTGGTAAGGGATAGATAGGATAGATAGGTGGGCTAGGCGGGTTAGGAAGCATATATGCTATGTAGGGATGGGGAGGCGGATTGTAGGGGAGGGAGGATCATGATGGTTAGGAAGGATAGTCGGTTAGGGATGGATAGGTGGTAAGGGATAGATAGGATAGATAGGTGGGATAGGCGGGTTTGGATGCATAATGCTATGTAGGGTATGAGGGACGGATTGTAGGGAGGTGGGATTAGGATGGTTAGGGAGGATAGTCGGTTATGGATGGATAGGTGGTAAGGGATAGATAGGTGGGATAGGCGGGTTCGGAAGCATATGCTATGTAGGGCAGGAGAGGCGGATTGTAGGGGAGGGAGGATCAGGATGATTAGGGAGGATAGTCGGTTAGGGATGGATAGGGGGTAAGGGATAGATAGGATAGATAGGTGGGATAGGCGGGTTTGGAAGCATAATGCTATGTAGGGTATGAGGGACGGATTGTAGGGAGGTGGGATTAGGATGGTTAGGGAGGATAGTCGGTTATGGATGGATAGGTGGTAAGGGATAGATAGGTGGGATAGGCGGGTTAGGAAGCATATGCTATGTAGGGCAGGAGAGGCGGATTGTAGGGGAGGGAGGATCAGGATGATTAGGGAGGATAGTCGGTTAGGGATGGATAGGGGGTAAGGGATAGATAGGATAAATAGGTGGGATAGGCGGGTTAGGAAGCATATGCTATGTAGGGTATGAGGGACCGATTGTAGGGGGGTGGGATTAGGATAACATAAATATTAATTATATACTGCTATAAATAACCGACTATCCTCCCTAACCATCCTGATCCGCCCTCCCCTACAATGCGCCTCCCCTACCATACATAGCATATGCTTCCTAACCCGCCTATCCCACCTATCTATCCTATATATCCCTTACCACCTATCCATCCTTAACCGACTATCCTCCCTAACCATCCTAATCCTCCCTCCCCTACAATCCGCCTCCCCTACCCTACAAAGCATATGCTTAGGGATAGGCGGATTAGGAAGAATATGCTATGTAGGGCAAGATTGTAGTGGATTGTGGCGGATTGTAGTGGAGGGAGGATCAGGATGGTTAGGGAGGATAGTCGGTTAGGGATGGATAGGTGGTAAGGGATAGATAGGATAGATAGGTGTGATAAGTGGGTTAGGAGGCATATGCTATGTAGGGTAGGGGAGGCGGATCAGGATGGTTAGGGAGGATAGTCGGTTAGGCCAAGTAAAAAAAGATGTCTGATTGGCGTAACATAAGAAAAACATAGGGTAGGTAGGTCGGATTTTTTTCATTTTTTTTTTCATTAGAAATTGCACTCCCAAGACAACAGAGCAAGGAAATGACTACACGGTATATTTTGATTTTTGCTACTCGCTGAATGTGTGGCCCGATTGCCCGTGGCAACGAGTGATCAGAGATGTGTGTTACGCGAATTGAGTGGATCTGTTGTCAATGTGGTATCCCAAACTTTTCCAGCTCCTTTTTCAGTAGTGGTGAAATCAACCTGTCCAATAGTTTTGAGTGTTTATCCGATCACTCGCATAGTCATGCTACTGGATAGATAGGTGGGATAGGCGGGTTAGGAAGCATATGCTATGTAGGGTAGGGGAGACGGATTGTAGGGGAGGGCGGATCAGGATGGTTAGGGAGGATAATCGGTTACGGATGGATAGGTGGTAAGGGATAGATAAGATAGATAGGTGGGATAGACGAGTTAGGGAGCATATGCTATGTATGGTATAAGGGACGGATTGTAGGGGAGGTGGGATCAGGATGGTTAGGGAGGATAGTCGGTTAGGGATGGATAGGTGGTAAGGGATAGATAGGATAGATAGGTGGGATTGGCGGGTTAGGAAGCATATGCTATGTAGGGCAGGAGAGGCGGATTGTAGGGGAGGGAGGATCAGGATGATTAGGGAGGATAGTCGGTTAGGGATGGATAGGTGGTAAGGGATAGATAGGATAAATAGGTGAGATAGGCGGGTTAGGAAGCATATGCTATGTAGGGTATGAGGGACCGATTGTAGGTGAGGTGGGATTAGGATGGTTAGGGAGGATAGTCAGTCAGGGATGGATAGGTGGTAAGGGATAGATAGGATAGATAGGTGGGATAGGCGGGTTAGGAAGCATAATTATGCTATGTAGGGTAGGGGAGGCGGATTGTAGGGGAGGATGGATCAGGATTGTTAGGGATGATAGTCGGTAAGGGATGGATAAGTGGTAAGGGATAGATAGGATAGATAGGTGGGATAGGCGGGTTAGGAAGCATATGCTATGTAGGGCAGGAGAGGCGGATTGTAGGGGAGGGAGGATCAGGATGGTTAGGGATAGTCGGTTAGGGATGGATAGGTGGTAAGGGATAGATAGGATAGATAGGTGGGATAGGTGGTTAGGAAGCATTAAGCTATGTAGGGTAGGGGAGGCGGATTGTAGGGGAGGGAGGATCATGATGGTTAGGGAGGATAGTCGGTTAGGGATGGATAGGTGGTAAGGGATAGATAGGATGGATAGGCGGGTTAGGAAGCATAATGCTATGTAGGGTATGAGGGACGGATTGTAGGGAGGTGGGATTAGGATGGTTAGGGAGGATAGTCGGTTATGGATGGAGAGGTGGTAAGGGATAGATAGGATAGATAGGTGGGATAGGCGGGTTAGGAAGCATATGCTATGTAGGGCAGGAGAGGTGGATTGTAGGGGAGGGAGGATCAGGATGATTAGGGAGGATAGTCGGTTAGGGATGGATAGGTGGTAAGGGATAGATAGGATAAATAGGTGGGATAGGCGGGTTAGGAAGCATATGCTATGTAGAGTATGAGGGACCGATTGTAGGGGAGGTGGGATTAGGATGGTTAGGGAGGATAGTCAGTTAGGGATGGATAGGTGGTAAGGGATAGATAGGATAGATAGGTGGGATAGGCGGGTTAGGAAGCATAATTATGCTATGTAGGGTAGGGGAGTCGGATTGTAGGGGAGGGAGGATCAGGATGGTTAGGGAGGATAGTCGGTTAGGGATGGATAGGTGTAAGGAATAGATAGGATAGATAGGTGGGATAGGTGGGTTAGGAAGCATTACAGTCATCACAATAAGTAACTGACCAGGTAATAAATGTGCTGATAACTCTAAAAGTATAACTCCTACATAAACATATTAAATTATAAACATGTTGAGAAATTTCTCGTCTTGAATTTGAAATATTGCACGATAAGATTGGCTGATCATTAAGGAGGTTACGATCCCAAATGTACTGTCAAGTCTGATTTTCATTTTCACATTTTCATTTTCAACACGGGGACTCAGACCGGCAAATTATTGATTACTGGTTAATCAATACGGCACACACGCTTTATCTGTCGTACTCTCCCCGTGTTGAAAAGAAAATGTTAAAATGAAAATCAGACTTGCCCTAACGTTTGGGATCGTAACTTTCTTATTAATCAACCATTCTTAGCGTGTAATATCTCATATTCAAGAAGAGAAATTTCTCAACAACTTTATAATTAAATATGTTTATGTAGGAGTTATGCTTTTAGAGTTATCAGCATGTTTATTACCTGGTCAGTTACTTCTTGTGATGACCCATGATATGGGATGATAGCCCATTAAAAGTATGTTGCTGTCAGTTGACGAATAAAAATGTACCCACTTTTTTCTAATAAACATTACAAAGGACGGGACGGTATAGCCCACGCGATACGCAAGTCATCACTTGTTATACTATTTTAGGCCTAGAATGCCAGAAGAAATAGAATTCCATGCCCTGGCTACGGGCCTGCTTCCCCCTTCAAAAATATAGGAAAGAATATATTCTATGCAGAAATTGTTTAAAAAATCCTATCATTGCCTATGGAATAAGTAACCCTAGAGTGGTATTGAGGCGAAGCTGGTGAACACAGAGCTATGCTCTTCGTCGGTAAACATGGTAAAAGAAGTTGGATGTAGGGAAATGTAATACATTCGACTTCTTTTGACTTAAAACAATGTTTTGGTATCACAAAAAGTTTAATATTCATATTTTTGCAGTACAAAAACCCGCTTTTAATAGGAAAATGCGACATTATTTGAAATACGGTGGGGGGGGGGGGGCGGGAGTTACAAGCTTCCGACTCAAAACATGGCATAGAGGTCTATAAGATAAAAAGTGTCTTAAACTTTTTAATTTTCAACCTAAATTATCATCATGGTACTGCAAAAAAAATAGTAAATTTCTGTCAGATGATGTTCGCTACACCGTTTGACAACTCGCTCGCGTTCGCGGATATCGACATTTACTAAATTTGGGTGAATTGCATTATGTCGATAGAGTAATTGATCACTTTAAATGCTTATCCTTCGAGCATAATGGGTTTATATTCTTATATTGTTCATTTTTTGAAAAGTTTCAATGCTGGTGAACCAGAGCTATGCTCTTCGTCGGTATAGCCCACGCGATCAC
>JAYJML010000456.1:0-32000 GCA_035610835.1 Ophiura sarsii | reverse complement strand
CTAATAAACCTGGACGAACTTTGACGAAGATGCCTCTATTAAATATGTTGTGGTTCAAAGGGGTTGGTCACAACACAACTTGTTTTAAAATGCTTACAAAAAACGGGGTTGTTTTATTTTCTTTGGCAGGGGTAGGGGGGAGGTGTCCCAATATGTTTCTTTATCATCGTCAATTTGTTCCCCCCCCCCCTCCACAACGAAAGTGATTAATGTAATGACCCCCCTACTATGTTGATTATTCTTACGCCCCCTCTTCCTACACACACTGATCTTTTCCAGGCCTATCCATTTTTAGTTAGGGTTTATTTGAGCCTAAACGCCCGGGCCTAAACGGTCGGATGTGAAAGCAAACAATCTCAAACTCTGAAACCAGAGAGATGTTATTACTAATGTAACACCTCCCTGCTGAAACACTCTGAAAAAAAGGTTATGACCGTAAATAAAGAAAAAACAAAAGACAATTGAAGCGAGTCAAAAAATATGAGGTGGCGGGGGACGCTAAACATGTTAACTTTTATGTGGCCCTATA
The DNA here is from genome assembly GCA_035610835.1 of Ophiura sarsii. NCBI lineage: Eukaryota > Metazoa > Echinodermata > Ophiuroidea > Amphilepidida > Ophiuridae > Ophiura > Ophiura sarsii. Next base: position 31,471 of record JAYJML010000456.1, on the reverse strand, counting down.
TAAAGCTCTAAGCAAAATAATCGATTGTTAAACAATTACTTAAACTTCAACATCATTTCCGTTTACACAAAGGAGATCGATATTATCACTCCAATCACTACTGCATGTGTTCAATGACCAGTCCAGGGAGGTGTCAATTCTATTTGACACCTCCCTGACCAGTCCTAATGTCACATTGTGTGAGCCGTAGTCTAAGACTAAAATACCCTAGGTGTTGTTGTGGATTTTTTTTGGGGGGGCGGGGGTATTTTACCGTATTTTAGTCTCAAGCCACAGCACTCTGCTTTACACAGCGCACCCAAAAGTAATTAATTTATTTTGATAAATTAGATTATAAATGTACAGGACAATGTAGCTTCACTTTACCAATCATCCACCCATTATACGCCACCCACTCGGCCCTCGGGCTCTCCCTGAGACCATAATAACTAAAAAACGGACAACAAGAAGTGAAGTCACATAAGGACTGGTCCCAAGTCTATCTTGTACACGACGGTCTTACCGTCTTTCTGGCAGTCGCAAACCCTCTGAACAGGAATCACGCGAGAATTTACGAGGATTAATAAGCCGTCGTGTATATAGTCTATAGAAAATCGCTACAAGACGGGAGTGTATATAGTCACTCCCTTATCTTAGATTGAATCAACAGACTATATACACTGCGCATGACCAAAAAGACACCGCCGGTGTCCCTTTATCTTAGATTCTATTCGTTTTGTATTTTTGTTAGGTTTAATTGCACAATTCTCAGATTGTTATCTATGTATGGGCTCGTGCATTATCAATTCGGTCTATGCTTCAATCTTTATCTAGCGGACTTTGACACATTGTACACCAATAAATTGAATTATTTTCTGCGGTCTTATTTAATTCAAAGGTACATGTAGTGTTAATTGCAATAAATTATTTTGTATGCATTTAATATATCATGGCTTCAAAAACAGAAGTAACCCCCCGCACCTCCACTAAGCTATCTAAAATTTATTATAGCCCAAAAGGATATTGGCGTGGAATTGCTGCCATCAAAAAGTTGTCATCCACCGCGAGTGTGTCAGAAGAAATTGCAAAAAATTGGCTAAAAAAGCAAGCAATTTGGCAAATATATCTTCCTGCTCCAAAATATATTCCAAGACCTAAATTTGATATAATTACACCAAATGAAGCCCATCAAGCCGATCTATTATTTTTACCACATGATAAATTACCCCGCGGACGCAAACTATATAAGTATGCTTTAACAGTTGTCGACATTGCCTCGCGCTATAAGGAAGCCCACCCGCTTTCATCGAAAAATTCTGATGAAGTTGCAAAAGCATTTTCTAATATTTATAAACGCGGCCCACTAACATGGCCTAAATTGCTACAAGTTGATTCAGGACGTGAATTCATGGGCACCGTTAGTAACTTAATGGCATTAAATAATGTTGCAATTAGACGTGGTGAAAGGGGTTTGCATAGAGCTCAGGGAATAGTTGAGAGATTTAACAGAACACTTGCTGAGAGGCTATTTGGGCATCAGTATGCGCAAGAATTACTGTTGGAAGCACATGGCAAAGATGCACGATCGAGAGAATGGGTCGCTAGACTTCCAGCCGTTGTTAAGGCTTTAAATAATGAGGTAACTCGATTAATCGGTAAAAAACCTTCTGTGGCTATAACAAATAATCAAATTGAAATAAAATCTTCTGCACCACGGGGTTCCAAATCTGAACAGCGCATACCTACAAACATTGGAGTACGATACTTATACCAACCTGGTGAGTTAGAAGGTGGTGAACAAAGGAGAGCAACTGATCCAATTTGGTCGTTAAGCATAAATCGAATAGGTAATACCATCGTAAAACCTGGAGACCCAATTTTGTATTATTTAGACAAAAAAATAAACCCTCACACTCCAAAACGCGGTTTGTACGTCAAGAATTATTAGTAGTACCTCCCGATACTCAATTACCACCTGGTGGTATTCTGTAATGCCCATATGCTAAAGTGCTAATTCCATCATTTGCAATCCATCGCTTTGTGTCTAAAGGTGAAAGTGATATTTTATTAACATGTATGCCGTATATTTGATGCTTTTCACTCCGTAGCATATTCATGCCATGCCTAATAACTTTTTGATCTTTAAGTACATTTTTATATTGTTCATGCGTGATGTGCTTTTTAACCACGTATTTTTTTACGCCTTTTGCTTTGCGGATATTACCATCTGATGTAACTATTGAATACATTTTAGGTCTTAAGCCAACATATTCCTCAACCGCTGCTCCACCGCATTCATCTTTCATTTTGCCAAGAACTTTTTTATTTTTTTCACTGTAAAAGAGGGTGTTCTTTAGGATAATTTCTAGTATCGTAAAAATCTGCATGTTGCGCCATATCACGATAAACATCCTCAGTTTCAATATGTAAAAGTAAACTATCTGTGTCGGTGTAAAGCAATTTGCAAGCGCTTCCATACTGTTTTTTAAGGGTTGTAATAAAAGTCATACATCAGCAATTTACTTAAATCCAAAATACACATTCCTACATATGCGGGCCGATTAAGACATAGCTTACTTTTATACATATGCAATGCAGCTAATTCATTGCTAAATATTTTCTCTCTTGCAAATGTTGGCTTCGCAATTAGCTTTCTTATTTTATTATGCTCATCAGCACGAACCAAATGAACATCAACACGCTTTCTCAAATTCTCCATCGTTTTGCCAAACACTGCATTATTCATTAGCTTATACAAGTCCTTCTCGAAATCACTAGTTGCTTGTTTTCGAAGTTCTGTGTTCATTTGAATATATGGCTCCATCCAACGTGAATGATTAAAACGTAATACTCTATGTATTTTTGTTAATTTCATACCTAAATCAATGCACTGTTGTAAATTTCTGTAATGCAACACATATTTTTTCTTATTACGCAAATTCGGTACAAGTTTGTCTGTATTAAGACTAGTTTTCCCAATCAAGTTATTTTGATAATCTGATAACCATTCTTTATCTATTTTCATGCGCTCTGGTGCTAAAGGATAATCATTATGCTCATCGTGCAGCTCTTTTAAATATTCAAGATCAACTTCTAAAATATAGCCATTCTTTGAAAAATCACAGTTTGATAAATCTGTAACCCACTGCAAACCCTCCTGTTGGTAAATCTTGACTCATTGCCCAACCGTACAAGTTATTCGCATCGTCATATATAATGTAGCTTGTTGGTTTAGTTGGATCATAATCTGGAACTTTATCATTGTTTGCTTTAGCATATCTCTGACTTACCATAGAAACACCACCTCGCATACCTTTTTCAATAAATAAATACATGTCATAGTCTGTTAATAACTCAAGTTTAACTTTTGTCTTTTTAAGCAACGCATCCCACGATAACCCCGGACCTGTATAATAGTGAGCCGGATCTAGTTTATAGTGTTTTAAGCATGTATTTCTAAATTTCTCAAATACATCCGCAAGCAGCATTGTATCAGTTTTTAAATACAAGTCATGATAGTCTCCCATGTTCTTACAATCGAATGTATCCCAAACTTTTTTGTGCATAAATATAGTCTTCTTGACTAATTCCACAATCCGTTAAACTGCTGTAAAAATCCTCAATAGGAGGTAGTTGTTTATCTTCAAAACGCTCCCAATCATCCATGTACTCGTAAGGATAAACTCCTTTTCTGAGCAATAATTTACTTTTTTCTTGATCTGGCTCATTTAATTTTGTTATTTTAAATACTTCAGCAGGATTTGCCTTAACCAAATTATCTAATGAAGCTAGTAAAAATTGTGCGCTGTCAATAAATCGTAATTGTCGTAAAGAAAATGAAATATATTTTTCCATGTTATTCGGAATACACTTAATAACACCTTCAGTTTCGCTAATAGCTTGCATAATTAGATGAGAATCATAACCTCGTAAATTATGAAATACTACAGGGATAAAGAACTCTCTATTCGAAGGTTTAATTCGCAGTTTTAAATTACAATCTGAGTGGGCGGCCCCTCTAAATTCCCCTGTAATATGACAATGATCACGTACTTTATATCTTTGAGAAAACTTTTTACAACAAATTGCACATTCTTTCGCCTCAAAATAGCTATTATTTATTTCGTAATTTACATCTTCAAACTTACCTTCAGGACGACAGCGCTTATGGACAGCCTTTTGATTATAACACACTTTCTTATTTTCATTATCAAAACCACCCTCTTCACATATCCAACATTGTTTAGTGTTATAATACTCACTCCATTCTTTAGAAGTTAAAGTATCCATCTTTTTGGGGAATTTTAGCGATTTAATAATATCATTTTCACATTTTTTAACCTGTTCAAAAAACTTACTCATCGCGTCAGGTCCTCGGTAAACTATAGGCTTCTCAGATACTCCATCAGATCTAACAGCTACAATCGAAAATCCGCACACATTGTGAACAGATGTTTTTTGCGTGTTTTTTCTTTCTGCAGGCGCTGGAGCTTCTATTTTCGTAACTAGTGCTTCTAAGTCTGCATATATTACCCATGGTACTTTAAGCTGTTTGCGATAGTTTTCAAACTTTAGAATTGATTTGTTTTTCGTTGGCATTTCTATTTTAGTAGACCTTTCTCCGATCCCTCGACATTCAGGTTTATGCTCCTCAAGTAAATCTGCTCTAATATATCCGTGATGACATCTATCGCAAAAATACTTCTTTTCTTTATGCAAAGTCTGATCATATAAAAGACCATTTAAATTTTTAATCCAAGTATAATGCAAATTTGCTTTGTGTCTTCACCCCACTCAAATTCCTCCTCATTATCTTTTAATTTTTCAGTTAATAACATCAAACAAATGCGAGGTATTTCTGAAGGCTGACTACTAATATAATAATTTACAGTACATCCTTTTTCCCATCCATACACGTTAATTGCTAAGTTATTTTGTTTTTCTACTTTTTTAATCTGAGTTATTGGAGTAGGAAATTCTATACCTGTAAAATTTAACCCATCATTAGTTGGATAACTTGAAGTTCTATTTGAGTGATCATTTGTTGGAAATAACGCTGATCGTAATGCCCACCTCAAACAATTATCATCTTGGTTTTGTACATTAATAATAACTTTCTTGTTTGCTAATTTTTTTGGTAAAGGAATATAAGAGCCGCCCCTTAAAGGTGAGTATTCCGCAAAATTTAAAAACAATCTTTCAATTCTATCCACAACCCACCCAGATCCAAAGCTAACGTAATTTTCGATACTTGCTATTATTTTAGCATGTGCTTGAGCAAGATCGATGTTTACTAAATTCAGCTTAATATTGTCTTCATCTATATCAACTTTTTTTAAAACGGGTATTTGCGCACTATAAAAACTTGGACGTGCGTATGTTGAGATATTTGTTTGTGGATTGTCTTTTCTCATTAATATTTGCAAAACTAAATTAAATTTTACTCCATTTAACTCTGCTGCTTCTCTCGCTATCCGTGTTGCTGTTATTGACTTAACTTCTTCTAAAAATGCGACAGGATCATTTCTATTTTCTAAAACTACCATTTCATAACTTTTAAGAAATTTACCAAAAGTATTGGTTAACTTCAAATACATAGCAGTATTAGACGGTTCTAAAGGTGCAGGAAGATCTTCTAAAATTGGTGAATTAAACATAGGATCAATAGGGTTTACATCTGCTAATTCGTTTAAAATTTCATTTTCTATTGATTCCCTGTTATATACCATATTTTTAAGAGGCTCATCACTAATTGGTTTTGATTTTTCTTTTTTGTTTTTTGGTTTAATTTTTATCTTTTCAGGCTCTAATTTTAAAGCGCGTAATAATTCAACCCCAAATTTCTTTTTCAATTTTAACACAGACTTTGTATAAAATAAACTTATTCCGCCTCTTATATATGATACCGCCCAGTCCTTCGATTTATATACTACATACAAAATACCATTTTCTTCCTTAAACGGTAATACAATTGGTGTTGTAATATTATGAAAAGTATTGAAGTCATCTAGTAACATTTTGTTTCTATACAAGGTAAATAAAAAAGTTCAAATTAAATTTATTTACCTATTTAATATTTATTTACATAAAATGTAATAAATTTAGTTTTAAATCCCTTAACCAATTTTAAAACTACAAAAATCATACCAAAAAAGAAATCTCAAAATTCCCTTTGTTGTATTTGCAGTAGTTAGTTCTGGACCATTTACCTTGTATACCACCACGGCACCAGTAATTACTACCAATACCCTCGCTTTGCTCTCTCTCAGCTTGGATTTATAGTTATAAATTACTGGGTACCTGGTATACAAGAAGAAGAAAAAAATCCAAGCTGAGAGAGAGCAAAGCGAGGGTATTGGTAGTAATTACTGGTGCCGTGGTATACAAGGTAAATGGTCCAGAACCCCCACTTACCTAACTACTGCTGCGGAAGGATATCGTTGCCGGAACCGGTGAGGAAGCGAAAATATCGGTTTAAAATGGTGAGGGCGCTGTTTAGGTGCCCGTAGCGAAAAATTTCGTCTAGATGGGTCAAGAAAAATCAAGTTTAAAATAAAATTCAACACATATCTAATACATTCATGCGAAATAAAAACTTCCATCATTGTTACGTGGGGTAAAAATACGGGTAGGGAGGCATGTAAGAAGTCATATACATGCTAATATACCGCCATTTTGTTATGAATATTCATTAATATAATTATTTTGTTATCAATTTTCATCAATATTCATTATTCATTATTAAACTACGTAAAACATCTTTATATTATACCATAACATGTTTATCATCTACAGCCTCTGTCACCCCTGTTGATATCGTGCTTCACTGGATAATCGTAATCACTATACTCACGAGCATCTATAGCCTCTGCCTACCCCTGTTGATATCGTGCCTCAATGGATAATCGTAACCACCATACTCACCAGCTTCTATAGCCTCTGCCTACCCCTGTTAATATCGTGCTTCACTGGATAATCGTAACCACCATACTCACTAGCATCTACAGCCTCTGCCTACCCCTGTTGATATCGTGCTTCACTGGATAATCGTAATCACTATACTCACGAGCATCTATAGCCTCTGCCTACCCCTGTTGATATCGTGCCTCAATGGATAATCGTAACCACCATACTCACCAGCTTCTATAGCCTCTGCCTACCCCTGTTAATATCGTGCTTCACTGGATAATCGTAACCACCATACTCACTAGCATCTACAGCCTCTGCCTACCCCTGTTGATATCGTGCTTCACTGGATAATCGTAATCACTATACTCACGAGCATCTATAGCCTCTGCCTACCCCTGTTGATATCGTGCCTCAATGGATAATCGTAACCACCATACTCACCAGCTTCTATAGCCTCTGCCTACCCCTGTTAATATCGTGCTTCACTGGATAATCGTAACCACCATACTCACTAGCATCTACAGCCTCTGCCTACCCCTGTTGATATCGTGCTTCACTGGATAATCGTAATCACTATACTCACGAGCATCTATAGCCTCTGCCTACCCCTGTTGATATCGTGCCTCAATGGATAATCGTAACCACCATACTCACCAGCTTCTATAGCCTCTGCCTACCCCTGTTAATATCGTGCTTCACTGGATAATCGTAACCACCATACTCACTAGCATCTACAGCCTCTGCCTACCCCTGTTGATATCGTGCTTCACTGGATAATCGTAATCACTATACTCACGAGCATCTATAGCCTCTGCCTACCCCTGTTGATATCGTGCCTCAATGGATAATCGTAACCACCATACTCACCAGCTTCTATAGCCTCTGCCTACCCCTGTTAATATCGTGCTTCACTGGATAATCGTAACCACCATACTCACTAGCATCTACAGCCTCTGCCTACCCCTGTTGATATCGTGCTTCACTGGATAATCGTAATCACTATACTCACGAGCATCTATAGCCTCTGCCTACCCCTGTTGATATCGTGCCTCAATGGATAATCGTAACCACCATACTCACCAGCTTCTATAGCCTCTGCCTACCCCTGTTAATATCGTGCTTCACTGGATAATCGTAACCACCATACTCACTAGCATCTACAGCCTCTGCCTACCCCTGTTGATATCGTGCTTCACTGGATAATCGTAATCACTATACTCACGAGCATCTATAGCCTCTGCCTACCCCTGTTGATATCGTGCCTCAATGGATAATCGTAACCACCATACTCACCAGCTTCTATAGCCTCTGCCTACCCCTGTTAATATCGTGCTTCACTGGATAATCGTAACCACCATACTCACTAGCATCTACAGCCTCTGCCTACCCCTGTTGATATCGTGCTTCACTGGATAATCGTAATCACTATACTCACGAGCATCTATAGCCTCTGCCTACCCCTGTTGATATCGTGCCTCAATGGATAATCGTAACCACCATACTCACCAGCTTCTATAGCCTCTGTCTACCCCTGTTAATATCGTGCTTCACTGGATAATCGTAACCACCATACTCACTAGCATCTACAGCCTCTGCCTACCCCTGTTGATATCGTGCTTCACTGGATAATCGTAATCACTATACTCACGAGCATCTATAGCCTCTGCCTACCCCTGTTGATATCGTGCCTCAATGGATAATCGTAACCACCATACTCACCAGCTTCTATAGCCTCTGCCTACCCCTGTTAATATCGTGCTTCACTGGATAATCGTAACCACTATACTCACTAGCATCTATAGCCTCTGCCTACCCCTGTTGATATCGTGCTTCACTGGATAATCGTAACCACCATACTCACTAGCATCTATAGCCTCTGTCTACCCCTGTTGATATCGTGCTTCACTGGATAATCGTAACCACCATACTCACCAGCTTCTATAGCCTCTGCCTACCCCTGTTAATATCGTGCTTCACTGGATAATCGTAACCACCATACTCACGAGCATCTATAGCCTCTGCCTACCCCTGTTGATATCGTGCCTCAATGGATAATCGTAACCACCATACTCACCAGCTTCTATAGCCTCTGCATACCCCTGTTAATATCGTGCTTCACTGGATAATCGTAACCACCATACTCACTAGCATCTATAGCCTCTGTCTACCCCTGTTGATATCGTGCTTCACTGGATAATCGTAACCACCATACTCACGAGCATCTATAGCCTCTGCCTACCCCTGTTGATATCGTGCCTCAATGGATAATCGTAACCACCATACTCACCAGCTTCTATAGCCTCTGCCTACCCCTGTTAATATCGTGCTTCACTGGATAATCGTAACCACCATACTCACTAGCATCTATAGCCTCTGCCTACCCCTGTTGATATCGTGCTTCACTGGATAATCGTAACCACCATACTCACTAGCATCTATAGCCTCTGCCTACCCCTGTTGATATCGTGCTTCACTGGATAATCGTAACCACCATACTCACCAGCTTCTATAGCCTCTGCCTACCCCTGTTAATATCGTGCTTCACTGGATAATCGTAACCACCATACTCACTAGCATCTATAGCCTCTGTCTACCCCTGTTGATATCGTGCCTCAGTGGATAATCGTAACCACCATACTCACCAGCTTCTATAGCCTCTGCCTACCCCTGTTAATATCGTGCTTCACTGGATAATCGTAACCACCATACTCACTAGCATCTATAGCCTCTGCCTACCCCTGTTGATATCGTGCTTCACTGGATAATCGTAATCACTATACTCACGAGCATCTATAGCCTCTGCCTACCCCTGTTGATATCGTGCCTCAATGGATAATCGTAACCACCATACTCACCAGCTTCTATAGCCTCTGCCTACCCCTGTTAATATCGTGCTTCACTGGATAATCGTAACCACCATACTCACTAGCATCTATAGCCTCTGCCTACCCCTGTTGATATCGTGCTTCACTGGATAATCGTAATCACTATACTCACGAGCATCTATAGCCTCTGCCTACCCCTGTTGATATCGTGCTTCACTGGATAATCGTAACCACCATACTCACTAGCATCTATAGCCTCTGTCTACCCCTGTTGATATCGTGCTTCACTGGATAATCGTAACCACCATACTCACTAGCATCTATAGCCTCTGCCTACCCCTGTTGATATCGTGCCTCAATGGATAATCGTAACCACCATACTCACCAGCTTCTATAGCCTCTGCCTACCCCTGTTAATATCGTGCTTCACTGGATAATCGTAACCACCATACTCACTAGCATCTATAGCCTCTGCCTACCCCTGTTGATATCGTGCTTCACTGGATAATCGTAACCACCATACTCACTAGCATCTATAGCCTCTGCCTACCCCTGTTGATATCGTGCTTCACTGGATAATCGTAACCACCATACTCACCAGCTTCTATAGCCTCTGCCTACCCCTGTTAATATCGTGCTTCACTGGATAATCGTAACCACCATACTCACTAGCATCTATAGCCTCTGTCTACCCCTGTTGATATCGTGCCTCAATGGATAATCGTAACCACCATACTCACCAGCTTCTATAGCCTCTGCCTACCCCTGTTAATATCGTGCTTCACTGGATAATCGTAACCACCATACTCACTAGCATCTATAGCCTCTGCCTACCCCTGTTGATATCGTGCTTCACTGGATAATCGTAATCACTATACTCACGAGCATCTATAGCCTCTGCCTACCCCTGTTGATATCGTGCCTCAATGGATAATCGTAACCACCATACTCACCAGCTTCTATAGCCTCTGCATACCCCTGTTAATATCGTGCTTCACTGGATAATCGTAACCACCATACTCACTAGCATCTATAGCCTCTGTCTACCCCTGTTGATATCGTGCTTCACTGGATAATCGTAACCACCATACTCACGAGCATCTATAGCCTCTGCCTACCCCTGTTGATATCGTGCCTCAATGGATAATCGTAACCACCATACTCACCAGCTTCTATAGCCTCTGCCTACCCCTGTTAATATCGTGCTTCACTGGATAATCGTAACCACCATACTCACTAGCATCTATAGCCTCTGCCTACCCCTGTTGATATCGTGCTTCACTGGATAATCGTAACCACCATACTCACTAGCATCTATAGCCTCTGCCTACCCCTGTTGATATCGTGCTTCACTGGATAATCGTAACCACCATACTCACCAGCTTCTATAGCCTCTGCCTACCCCTGTTAATATCGTGCTTCACTGGATAATCGTAACCACCATACTCACTAGCATCTATAGCCTCTGTCTACCCCTGTTGATATCGTGCCTCAGTGGATAATCGTAACCACCATACTCACCAGCTTCTATAGCCTCTGCCTACCCCTGTTAATATCGTGCTTCACTGGATAATCGTAACCACCATACTCACTAGCATCTATAGCCTCTGCCTACCCCTGTTGATATCGTGCTTCACTGGATAATCGTAATCACTATACTCACGAGCATCTATAGCCTCTGCCTACCCCTGTTGATATCGTGCCTCAATGGATAATCGTAACCACCATACTCACCAGCTTCTATAGCCTCTGCCTACCCCTGTTAATATCGTGCTTCACTGGATAATCGTAACCACCATACTCACTAGCATCTATAGCCTCTGCCTACCCCTGTTGATATCGTGCTTCACTGGATAATCGTAATCACTATACTCACGAGCATCTATAGCCTCTGCCTACCCCTGTTGATATCGTGCTTCACTGGATAATCGTAACCACCATACTCACTAGCATCTATAGCCTCTGTCTACCCCTGTTGATATCGTGCTTCACTGGATAATCGTAACCACCATACTCACTAGCATCTATAGCCTCTGCCTACCCCTGTTGATATCGTGCCTCAATGGATAATCGTAACCACCATACTCACCAGCTTCTATAGCCTCTGCCTACCCCTGTTAATATCGTGCTTCACTGGATAATCGTAACCACCATACTCACTAGCATCTATAGCCTCTGCCTACCCCTGTTGATATCGTGCTTCACTGGATAATCGTAACCACCATACTCACTAGCATCTATAGCCTCTGCCTACCCCTGTTGATATCGTGCTTCACTGGATAATCGTAACCACCATACTCACCAGCTTCTATAGCCTCTGCCTACCCCTGTTAATATCGTGCTTCACTGGATAATCGTAACCACCATACTCACTAGCATCTATAGCCTCTGTCTACCCCTGTTGATATCGTGCCTCAATGGATAATCGTAACCACCATACTCACCAGCTTCTATAGCCTCTGCCTACCCCTGTTAATATCGTGCTTCACTGGATAATCGTAACCACCATACTCACTAGCATCTATAGCCTCTGCCTACCCCTGTTGATATCGTGCTTCACTGGATAATCGTAATCACTATACTCACGAGCATCTATAGCCTCTGCCTACCCCTGTTGATATCGTGCCTCAATGGATAATCGTAACCACCATACTCACCAGCTTGTATAGCCTCTGCCTACCCCTGTGGATATCGTGCTTCACTAGATAATCGTAACCACCATACTCACTAGCATCTATAGCCTCTGCCTACCCCTGTTGATATCGTGCCTCAATGGATAATCGTAACCACCATACTCACCAGCTTCTATAGCCTCTGCCTACCCCTGTTAATATCGTGCTTCACTGGATAATCGTAACCACCATACTCACTAGCATCTATAGCCTCTGCCTACCCCTATTGATATCGTGCCTCAATGGATAATCGTAACCACCATACTCACCAGCTTCTATAGCCTCTGCCTACCCCTGTTAATATCGTGCTTCACTGGATAATCGTAACCACCATACTCACTAGCATCTATAGCCTCTGCCTACCCCTGTTGATATCGTGCTTCACTGGATAATCGTAATCACTATACTCACGAGCATCTATAGCCTCTGCCTACCCCTGTTGATATCGTGCCTCAATGGATAATCGTAACCACCATACTCACCAGCTTCTATAGCCTCTGCCTACCCCTGTGGATATCGTGCTTCACTGGATAATCGTAACCACCATACTCACTAGCATCTATAGCCTCTGCCTACCCCTGTTGATATCGTGCCTCAATGGATAATCGTAACCACCATACTCACCAGCTTCTATAGCCTCTGCCTACCCCTGTTAATATCGTGCTTCACTGGATAATCGTAACCACCATACTCACTAGCATCTATAGCCTCTGCCTACCCCTGTTGATATCGTGCCTCAATGGATAATCGTAACCACCATACTCACCAGCTTCTATAGCCTCTGCCTACCCCTGTTAATATCGTGCTTCACTGGATAATCGTAACCACCATACTCACTAGCATCTATAGCCTCTGCCTACCCCTGTTGATATCGTGCTTCACTGGATAATCGTAATCACTATACTCACGAGCATCTATAGCCTCTGCCTACCCCTGTTGATATCGTGCCTCAATGGATAATCGTAACCACCATACTCACCAGCTTCTATAGCCTCTGCCTACCCCTGTGGATATCGTGCTTCACTGGATAATCGTAACCACCATACTCACTAGCATCTATAGCCTCTGCCTACCCCTGTTTATATCGTGCCTCAATGGATAATCGTAACCACCATACTCACCAGCTTCTATAGCCTCTGCCTACCCCTGTGGATATCGTGCTTCACTGGATAATCGTAACCACCATACTCACTAGCATCTATAGCCTCTGCCTACCCCTGTTGATATCGTGCTTCACTGGATAATCGTAATCACTATACTCACGAGCATCTATAGCCTCTGCCTACCCCTGTTGATATCGTGCCTCAATGGATAATCGTAATCACTATACTCACTAGCATCTATAGCCTCTGCCTACCCCTGTGGATATCGTGCTTCACTGGATAATCGTAACCACCATACTCACTAGCATCTATAGCCTCTGCCTACCCCTGTTGATATCGTGCCTCAATGGATAATCGTAACCACCATACTCACCAGCTTCTATAGCCTCTGCCTACCCCTGTTAATATCGTGCTTCACTGGATAATCGTAACCACCATACTCACTAGCATCTATAGCCTCTGCCTACCCCTGTTGATATCGTGCTTCACTGGATAATCGTAACCACCATACTCACTAGCATCTATAGCCTCTGCCTACCCCTGTTGATATCGTGCCTCAATGGATAATCGTAACCACCATACTCACCAGCTTCTATAGCCTCTGCCTACCCCTGTTAATATCGTGCTTCACTGGATAATCGTAACCACCATACTCACTAGCATCTATAGCCTCTGCCTACCCCTGTTGATATCGTGCTTCACTGGATAATCGTAACCACCATACTCACTAGCATCTATAGCCTCTGCCTACCCCTGTTGATATCGTGCCTCAATGGATAATCGTAACCACCATACTCACCAGCTTCTATAGCCTCTGCCTACCCCTGTTAATATCGTGCTTCACTGGATAATCGTAACCACCATACTCACTAGCATCTATAGCCTCTGCCTACCCCTGTTGATATCGTGCTTCACTGGATAATCGTAACCACCATACTCACTAGCATCTATAGCCTCTGCCTACCCCTGTTGATATCGTGCTTCACTGGATAATCGTAACCACCATACTCACCAGCTTCTATAGCCTCTGCCTACCCCTGTTAATATCGTGCTTCACTGGATAATCGTAACCACCATACTCACTAGCATCTATAGCCTCTGTCTACCCCTGTTGATATCGTGCCTCAATGGATAATCGTAACCACCATACTCACCAGCTTCTATAGCCTCTGCCTACCCCTGTTAATATCGTGCTTCACTGGATAATCGTAACCACCATACTCACTAGCATCTATAGCCTCTGCCTACCCCTGTTGATATCGTGCTTCACTGGATAATCGTAATCACTATACTCACGAGCATCTATAGCCTCTGCCTACCCCTGTTGATATCGTGCCTCAATGGATAATCGTAACCACCATACTCACCAGCTTGTATAGCCTCTGCCTACCCCTGTGGATATCGTGCTTCACTAGATAATCGTAACCACCATACTCACTAGCATCTATAGCCTCTGCCTACCCCTGTTGATATCGTGCCTCAATGGATAATCGTAACCACCATACTCACCAGCTTCTATAGCCTCTGCCTACCCCTGTTAATATCGTGCTTCACTGGATAATCGTAACCACCATACTCACTAGCATCTATAGCCTCTGCCTACCCCTATTGATATCGTGCCTCAATGGATAATCGTAACCACCATACTCACCAGCTTCTATAGCCTCTGCCTACCCCTGTTAATATCGTGCTTCACTGGATAATCGTAACCACCATACTCACTAGCATCTATAGCCTCTGCCTACCCCTGTTGATATCGTGCTTCACTGGATAATCGTAATCACTATACTCACGAGCATCTATAGCCTCTGCCTACCCCTGTTGATATCGTGCCTCAATGGATAATCGTAACCACCATACTCACCAGCTTCTATAGCCTCTGCCTACCCCTGTGGATATCGTGCTTCACTGGATAATCGTAACCACCATACTCACTAGCATCTATAGCCTCTGCCTACCCCTGTTGATATCGTGCCTCAATGGATAATCGTAACCACCATACTCACCAGCTTCTATAGCCTCTGCCTACCCCTGTTAATATCGTGCTTCACTGGATAATCGTAACCACCATACTCACTAGCATCTATAGCCTCTGCCTACCCCTGTTGATATCGTGCCTCAATGGATAATCGTAACCACCATACTCACCAGCTTCTATAGCCTCTGCCTACCCCTGTTAATATCGTGCTTCACTGGATAATCGTAACCACCATACTCACTAGCATCTATAGCCTCTGCCTACCCCTGTTGATATCGTGCTTCACTGGATAATCGTAATCACTATACTCACGAGCATCTATAGCCTCTGCCTACCCCTGTTGATATCGTGCCTCAATGGATAATCGTAACCACCATACTCACCAGCTTCTATAGCCTCTGCCTACCCCTGTGGATATCGTGCTTCACTGGATAATCGTAACCACCATACTCACTAGCATCTATAGCCTCTGCCTACCCCTGTTTATATCGTGCCTCAATGGATAATCGTAACCACCATACTCACCAGCTTCTATAGCCTCTGCCTACCCCTGTGGATATCGTGCTTCACTGGATAATCGTAACCACCATACTCACTAGCATCTATAGCCTCTGCCTACCCCTGTTGATATCGTGCTTCACTGGATAATCGTAATCACTATACTCACGAGCATCTATAGCCTCTGCCTACCCCTGTTGATATCGTGCCTCAATGGATAATCGTAATCACTATACTCACTAGCATCTATAGCCTCTGCCTACCCCTGTGGATATCGTGCTTCACTGGATAATCGTAACCACCATACTCACTAGCATCTATAGCCTCTGCCTACCCCTGTTGATATCGTGCCTCAATGGATAATCGTAACCACCATACTCACCAGCTTCTATAGCCTCTGCCTACCCCTGTTAATATCGTGCTTCACTGGATAATCGTAACCACCATACTCACTAGCATCTATAGCCTCTGCCTACCCCTGTTGATATCGTGCTTCACTGGATAATCGTAACCACCATACTCACTAGCATCTATAGCCTCTGCCTACCCCTGTTGATATCGTGCCTCAATGGATAATCGTAACCACCATACTCACCAGCTTCTATAGCCTCTGCCTACCCCTGTTAATATCGTGCTTCACTGGATAATCGTAACCACCATACTCACTAGCATCTATAGCCTCTGCCTACCCCTGTTGATATCGTGCTTCACTGGATAATCGTAACCACCATACTCACTAGCATCTATAGCCTCTGCCTACCCCTGTTGATATCGTGCTTCACTGGATAATCGTAACCACCATACTCACCAGCTTCTATAACCTCTGCCTACCCCTGTGGATATCGTGCTTCACTGGATAATCGTAACCACCATACTCACTAGCATCTATAGCCTCTGCCTACCCCTGTTGATATCGTGCCTCAATGGATAATCGTAACCACCATACTCACCAGCTTCTATAGCCTCTGCCTACCCCTGTGGATATCGTGCTTCACTGGATAATCGTAACCACCATACTCAGTAGCATCTATAGCCTCTGCCTACCCCTGTTGATATCGTGCTTCACTGGATAATCGTAATCACTATACTCACGAGCATCTATAGCCTCTGCCTACCCCTGTTGATATCGTGCCTCAATGGATAATCGTAACCACCATACTCACCAGCTTCTATAGCCTCTGCCTACCCCTGTGGATATCGTGCTTCACTGGATAATCGTAACCACCATACTCACTAGCATCTATAGCCTCTGCCTACCCCTGTTGATATCGTGCCTCAATGGATAATCGTAACCACCATACTCACCAGCTTCTATAGCCTCTGCCTACCCCTGTTAATATCGTGCTTCACTGGATAATCGTAACCACCATACTCACTAGCATCTATAGCCTCTGCCTACCCCTGTTGATATCGTGCCTCAATGGATAATCGTAACCATCATACTCACTAGCATCTATAGACTCTGCCTACCCCTGTTGATATCATGCCTCAGTGGATAATCGTAACCACCATACTCACTAGCATCTATAGCCCCTGCCTACCCCTGTGGATATCGTGCCTAAATGGATAATCGTAATCACTATACTCACTAGCATCTATAGCCTCTGCCTACCCCTGTGGATATCGTGCTTCACTGGATAATCGTAACCACCATACTCACTACCATCTATAGCCTCTGCCTACCCCTGTTGATATCGTGCCTCAATGGATAATCGTAACCACCATACTCACCAGCTTCTATAGCCTCTGCCTACCCCTGTTGATATCGTGCTTCACTGGATAATCGTAACCACCATACTCACTAGCATCTATAGCCTCTGCCTACCCCTGTTGATATCGTACCTCAATGGATAATCGTAACCATCATACTCACTAGCATCTATAGCCTCTGCCTACCCCTGTTGATATCATGCCTCAGTGGATAATCGTAACCACCATACTCACTAGCATCTATAGCCTCTGCCTAACCCTGTTGATATCATGCCTCAGTGGATAATCGTAACCACCATACTCACTAGCATCTATAGCCTCTGCCTACCCCTGTTGATATCGTGCTTCACTGGATAATCGTAATCACTATACTCACCAGCTTCTATAGCCTCTGCCTACCCCTGTTAATATCGTGCTTCACTGGATAATCGTAACCACCATACTCACTAGCATCTATAGCCTCTGCCTACCCCTGTTGATATCGTGCCTCAATGGATAATCGTAACCACCATACTCACCAGCTTCTATAGCCTCTGCCTACCCCTGTTAATATCGTGCTTCACTGGATAATCGTAACCACCATACTCACTAGCATCTATAGCCTCTGCCTACCCCTGTTGATATCGTGCCTCAATGGATAATCGTAACCATCATACTCACTAGCATCTATAGCCTCTGCCTACCCCTGTTGATATCATGCCTCAGTGGATAATCGTAACCACCATACTCACTAGCATCTATAGCCCCTGCCTACCCCTGTGGATATCGTGCCTAAATGGATAATCGTAATCACTATACTCACTAGCATCTATAGCCTCTGCCTACCCCTGTGGATATCGTGCTTCACTGGCTAATCGTAACCACCATACTCACTACCATCTATAGCCTCTGCCTACCCCTGTTGATATCGTGCCTCAATGGATAATCGTAACCACCATACTCACCAGCTTCTATAGCCTCTGCCTACCCCTGTTGATATCGTGCTTCACTGGATAATCGTAACCACCATACTCACTAGCATCTATAGCCTCTGCCTACCCCTGTTGATATCGTACCTCAATGGATAATCGTAACCATCATACTCACTAGCATCTATAGCCTCTGCCTACCCCTGTTGATATCATGCCTCAGTGGATAATCGTAACCACCATACTCACTAGCTTCTATAGCCCCTGCCTACCCCTGTGGATATCGTGCCTCAATGGATAATCGTAACCATCATACTCACTAGCATCTATAGCCTCTGCCTACCCCTGTTGATATCGTGCCTCAATGGATAATCGTAACCATCATACTCACTAGCATCTATAGCCTCTGCCTACCCCTGTTGATATCATGCCTCAGTGGATAATCGTAACCACCATACTCACTAGCTTCTATAGCCCCTGCCTACCCCTGTGGATATCGTGCCTCAATGGATAATCGTAACCATCATACTCACTAGCATCTATAGCCTCTGCCTACCCCTGTTGATATCGTGCCTCAATGGATAATCGTAACCATCATACTCACTAGCATCTATAGCCTCTGCCTAACCCTGTTGATATCATGCCTCAGTGGATAATCGTAACCACCATACTCACTAGCATCTATAGCCCCTGCCTACCACTGTGGGTATCGTGCCTAAATGGATAATCGTAATCACTATACTCACTAGCATCTATAGCCTCTGCCTACACTAACGCTGTATCTGTATGTTAAACGTGTGCGACTATAGGTGTATAATAGGCCTTGCCATTGTTAAAGTTCATGCAAACGTTACTATCTTCAGAAGATAGCAATTAATGACACAATGACATGTTATGTTCTTAGCATTAAAATAAAATATGTAATTATGGAAAATAAATATAGTCACATATCAAATAATGCGCCATGAAGACAAAACTCTAAGATAACGTGCTGTTTTAAATAAATAAAAATAAAAATATTGCATTATATGATCCCGCTTGATTAATTCTTATAATCCGTGCCTCAGGCATGTACCTTTGTATAAATAGTTTAGTTTATCTAGCCTATGTAACCTGAATATATTGTTTGGATTGACCATTTATCCATTGTACTGAGCATACCGTACTCGTGGTCATTGATATATGTATGTGTATGTAGTTAGTCATTGTTGAGATCTACAAACTTTCATTTGCCTATGTTATTATAATCAAACTATGTACTATACATTATATGCTGCATATTATTGTTGACATTCTGTATTATGTATATAATGCTTTAATCTTTACACATAATGATATTATCATATTTTTCATGAGTATACACTGTTTTCCTCCATAGTCTGTCTTCTAGTCCACTTAGGTACTACTCCCCCTCCTACCCCCACCCTCATCACCCAATGTAATGTAATTGTAATATATAGCAAGCATGGTAGTGTGACACGTTAATATGTGAGCAAATCTAATAGTTGTAATCACTTGTTCGTGTCCTTGTGGTATTTCATATTAAACATAAGAATACAACAAATTTGATATTCTGAATAGCTTGTACTTAATATGTAAGCATTAGTAGATGTGATTCGATCATGTGGAATCACGCTGTACTTTGTAATACAATCATTCTAAGTTACAAATATCTCTTATATGGGCGTAATGTTACGGTTGACGCATAGCTTGACAACTTTGATTTATTGTCAAAGCAAAATAGTCATATTTCATGTTGGGTCTATACTTTTAAGTTATAAAGACACTGGTGGTATTAACACTTTCCACGTGGCTATTAGTTTTACCATATACAAAACAGATTTTTCTGAAACCTTTGCCAATTTTTAAAGTCTATCTCAAGGATTACTGACCAAATACAGGGAATGTTTGTACTTATTTCAGTGCATATCTCACGATGATTCCAAATGTGGTAATGAAATTCCATAATTTTGACATTTCTGAAACATTTTGTGAAATTATGGAATGTCGTCTGCAGCTGCCTGCCACGTGGAAAGTGTTAATGTATATAGATATAGATACTGGTCTTGAGATAATATATAAATGACGGGAAGATGTTCTCTCAACGTTCAGCCGATGATATAGAGGTCCAATATTGCTGAATTTATCGATTTCTTTGCCGTCCCTCTCGTACAAAAACAACACACGTACTTGAGAGACACAAAAGATGCGATAAGAAAAATAGAGCAATTCTCCCAAAACATTGTTTTTTGGTTACAATAGACTGTATTGGAATGTTCACCTATGTTCTGCATAATGAAGTCGAAAATGAAGTTATTAAGGTTTTTCGGATATAAACCCAGGTATGTACTTTCCTAAAATGCCACCAATGCGTCATATGGAAGCATTATTAAAATGGATTTTACATACAAACTGTCTTCATTTAATGAACAATTTTATTTGCAAACGACAGGCGTAGCTATGGGGCAAAAATGCTCCCCAGCAGAAGTATGCGATATAATGTTCCATTTATTGGAAAAGAAATGTATTTACCTTAGTGATACAATCTTCAAATGGTTCCGTTGTCGTGACGACATTCTTATGTTTCGGTTAGGAAATGAAAACGAGTTATCTAATTTTAGCAGTCGCATAAACTCTATTCATGCGACTTAGAAATTCACGCATGAGTGGTCAAAACAGAAATCAATTTTCTAGACTTAACTCTATACAATGATGTAAGATTTCATAATTTGCAGGTTCTAGATATAAACTTTTTCAGCAAATCCTGTGACACGTTTTAATATCTTTCCAGAGATTCGTTTCACCCAAATTCATGTTTACGTGACATAATCAAAGGTGAGGCAATAAGATATGATTATTTGGAACTCCATTTTGGAGGATGAATATGAGTACAAACTTGATTTCTTTACCTCAAAACTTCTCACAAGAGGATATAAGAGGCAAGAATTACTATCATGCGTGCGCGACTAGCAGACATATCATACAATAGAAGATATGCTTACTTGGAGGATGTTTTTAAAATTTATAATGAAATACCTCTAGTTTTCTGCACGCATCACTTCCCACAAAGAAGTAATGCAAAAATCACTTCTCAGGAACTGGCAATTTATATCAAATAATCAAAACCTGTGCAAAATCTTCCCTTGTCCTCCTATACTAGATTTAAGACGAACCATTGGCCAATTCCAAGTATGTCATTGAAAGTAGTTGATATTCAATTGTTGCTGTTTTATGAAACAGTCAATGGTCATATTAAATTTGTTTTGGATATCAGTAGATTGAAAATGTGTCAATCTTAGTAAGTTATATCCCATACATAAAACAAACTGTTGTTAAATATCTATGGGTTTACTACTGCATGTTTGTCGTTCTTTTCTCAGTAGACATTTTCAATTTGTCGTGTACTTGACGTTACTTTAATTACATTACTGTAGGTTACATTAGCAAGCATGGTATTGTGATACGTTAAAATGTGAGAAATTTTCATAGTTGTGATAGTTTAAAATCATGCATCAGCTAATTTGGAAATATATAACATTTAATTGCTTTATCTCACCGTCAATCGTACTATTAACACTTTCCACGCGGCAAGCGTCTGCAGACGACATTCCAAAATTGCACAAAATCTTTTTAAAATGTCCACATTATTGAATTTCATTACCATATTTAAAATAACTACCACATTGAAATATGTACAAACATGCTTACAATTGGTTTAGTTTAATCTTCAGACGCTTTAATTTCAGTGTTTAAAAGGAGATAGAGTTGCTCTAACCACCGTTTAGCTATTTCTTAGACTTTGTTGTTTTGATTATGTGTTATTTGCTGTGTTTATTTTAACAATTTGATTGATTGTAATAGTTTTATTTTATTTATTGTAATCATATGAAAAACAACTCTCTTATTTCCTAATTTCTAATATCTTAATTTCTTTACTTCTTATTTTCTTATTTTCTTTATTTCTTTATTTCTTAATTTCTTAATTTCTTAATTTCTTAATTTCTTAATTTCTTAATTTCTTAATTTCTTAATTTCTTAATTTCTTAATTTCTTAATTTCTTAATTTCTTAATTTCTTAATTTCTTAATTTCTTAATTTCTTAATATCTTAATATCTTAATATCTTAATTTTCTTAATTTTCTTAATTTTCTTAATTTCTTAATTCCTTAATTTCTTAATTTCTTAAATACTTAAACTAACCAGTAGATTATCACCCTTATGCTCGCCAACATTAATTAGACGTCGTACATTCGGCGACATTTTATTATAGTAATACATTGCAAGCGCTTACGACAATTTACTATTTTTTCACAAGATAGCACTATAACGATCAGTAGAAAGTGTAAAGACTCATATGCCGTCATAGTTTTCTGCAGTAGATTGATTCTTATTGGCTAATTCCAAGTATGTCATTGAAAACTAGTTGATATTCAATTGTTGTTGTTTTATGAAACAGTCAATAGTAATATTAAATTTGTTTTGGATATCAATAGATTGAAAATGTGTTATTGAATTTTGTAATTTAATTGAATGATCAGTAATCTGCATTTCCATATCAGTGTGACAGTAGATTCTTACTTAGTAAGTTATATCCCATACATAAAACAAACTGTTGTTAAATATCTATGGGTTTACTACTGCATGTTTGTCGTTCTTTTCTCAGTAGACATTTCCAATTTGTCGTGTACTTGACGTTACTTTAATTACATTACTGTAGGTTACATAAGCAAGCATGGTATTGTGATACGTTAAAATGTGACAGTGTTAGTATCATTTTTTTAAATTTAAACCGTTGTTAAGCGTTCGTCCCATTCGCTTAATCACGTAACCTCGTTAGCATATTTTTACCTGAATATTCGTGAATACGCCCGTGTTCAGCGTCGTCTGACCCATTTGTAAGCTTGTCCTAGCGTCAACACTTACGTACAATTAGATTGTCCCTTCCCTTTCTTTCGGTAC
This sequence comes from Ophiura sarsii, assembly GCA_035610835.1. Lineage (NCBI taxonomy): Eukaryota > Metazoa > Echinodermata > Ophiuroidea > Amphilepidida > Ophiuridae > Ophiura > Ophiura sarsii. The sequence continues at coordinate 7,930 of JAYJML010000456.1, read as the reverse complement.
GTGCTTCATGTGGAATTTCCAAGTAGTGTAAATAAGGTTAATATTAATAATGTAGTCGTTACTTTAAATGTGTTTGTATAATGTCTTTTATTGACATAAAATATTTATGTAATTTGAATAATTTTATTGACGAAATATTAAGTAACAGTTGATGAGTTAATCTGTGTTTGTAAGTTTCTGGGATGGCCCAAAAATTTCAAATAAGGTAAGAAGCATTATTTGAAGGTGTGGGTTAAGAATGCTAATCAACCAAATCGAGAAGAATATTTTGTTGATAATGTATCGTAAAGTATCCTTCGTTTTCGAACCTGATGTCTTTGTTTGAAGAGGTTTCACTTGAGGAGATATATAAAGCATATATCGTGGTAGCGTGCATCTTTTTAACTCTCGACACTACTATAATACGTGAAGATACCTTAATTTAATTTTTAAAGACTGCGAGACTTCAATTAAAAAGTTGTGTCACTCATTCTTGTTATCTTTGACTAAAATAACTATAGACATAGCTGGCTTTTATTCATTCATTACAAACTAAAGGTATAACCCTTGTTGTTATCACTATTACAATTATTTACAAGAAAAAATATTAGTTGCCTATGTCTTTTTTAAAATGAAGGAAAATACATTTGACTGATTCTACTGTGATCGTCTAAGAATGTCTTTTTTAAAGACGTTAAGACTTTATTATGCAAGAGATGTAGGTGCTGTTGATAAAGTCAAGCGATCGAGCTGGATTATCCATTGAGGCACGATATCAACAGGGGTAGGCAGAGGCTATAGATGCTCGTGAGTATAGTGATTACGATTATCCAGTGAAGCACGATATCAACAGGGGTGACAGAGGCTGTAGATGATAAACATGTTATGGTATAATATAAAGATGTTTTACGTAGTTTAATAATGAATAATGAATATTGATGAAAATTGATAACAAAATAAAATAGGCAGAGGCTATAGATGCTAGTGAGTATGGTGGTTACGATTATCCAGTGAAGCACGATATCCACATGGGGTAGGCAGAGGCTATAGATGCTAGTGAGTATAGTAATTACGATTATCCATTTAGGCACGATATCCACGGGGTAGGCAGGGGCTATAGATGCTAGTGAGTATAGTGATTACGATTATCCATTTAGGCACGATATCCACAGGGGTAGGCAGAGGCTATAGATGCTAGTGAGGATGGTGGTTACGATTATCCATTGAGGCACGATATCAACAGGGGTAGGCAGAGGCTATAGATGCTAGTGAGTATAGTGATTACGATTATCCATTTAGGCACGATATCCACATGGGTAGGCAGGGGCTATAGATGCTAGTGGGTATGGTGGTTACGATTATCCATTGAGGCACGATATCAACAGGGGTAGGCAGAGGCTATAGATGGTAGTGAGTATGGTGGTTACGATTATCCAGTGAAGCACGATATCCACAGGGGTAGGCAGAGGCTATAGATGCTAGTGAGTATAGTGATTACGATTATCCATTTAGGCACGATATCCACAGGGGTAGGCAGGGGCTATAGATGCTAGTGAGTATGGTGGTTACGATTATCCACTGAGGCACGATATCAACAGGGGTAGGCAGAGGCTATAGATGCTAGTGAGGATGGTGGTTACGATTATCCATTGAGGCACGATATCCACAGGGGTAGGCAGAGGCTATAGATGCTAGTGAGTATAGTGATTACGATTATCCAGTGAAGCACGATATCCACATGGGTAGGCAGAGGATATAGATGCTAGTGAGTATGATGGTTACGATTATCCATTGAGGCACGATATCAACAGGGGTAGGCAGAGGCTATAGATGGTAGTGAGTATGGTGGTTACGATTATCCAGTGAAGCACGATATCCACATGGGGTAGGCAGAGGCTATAGATGCTAGTGAGTATGGTGGTTACGATTATCCAGTGAAGCACGATATCCACATGGGGTAGGCAGAGGCTATAGATGCTAGTGAGTATAGTAATTACGATTATCCATTTAGGCACGATATCCACGGGGTAGGCAGGGGCTATAGATGCTAGTGAGTATGGTGGTTACGATTATCCAGTGAAGCACGATATCCACATGGGTAGGCAGAGGCTATAGATGCTAGTGAGTATAGTGATTACGATTATCCATTTAGGCACGATATCCACAGGGGTAGGCAGGTGCTATAGATGCTAGTGAGTATGGTTGTTACGATTATCCACTGAGGCACGATATCAACAGGGGTAGGCAGAGGCTATAGATGCTAGTGAGGATGGTGGTTACGATTATCCATTGAGGCACGATATCAACAGGGGTAGGCAGAGGCTGTAGATGCTCGTGAGTATGGTGCTTACGATTATCCAGTGAAGCACGATATCCACAGGGGTAGGCAGAGGCTATAGATGCTAGTGAGTATAGTGATTACGATTATCAAGTGAAGCACGATATCCACAGGGGTAGGCAGAGGCTATAGATGCTAGTGAGTATAGTGATTACGATTATCCATTTAGGCACGATATCCACAGGGGTAGGCAGGGGCTATAGATGCTAGTGAGTATGGTGGTTACGATTATCCATTGCGGCACGATATCAACAGGGGTAGGCAGAGGCTATAGATGGTAGTGAGTATGGTGGTTACGATTATCCAGTGAAGCACGATATCCACATGGGGTAGGCAGAGGCTATAGATGCTAGTGAGTATAGTGATTACGATTATCCATTTAGGCACGATATCCACAGGGGTAGGCAGGGGCTATAGATGCTAGTGAGTATGGTGGTTACGATTATCCACTGAGGCACGATATCAACAGGGGTAGGCAGAGGCTATAGATGCTAGTGAGGATGGTGGTTACGATTATCCATTGAGGCACGATATCCACAGGGGTAGGCAGAGGCTATAGATGCTAGTGAGTATGGTGGTTACGATTATCCAGTGAAGCATGATATCCACAGGGGTAGGCAGAGGCTATAGATGCTAGTGAGGATGGTGGTTACGATTATCCATTGAGGCACGATATCAACAGGGGTAGGCAGAGGCTATAGATGCTAGTGAGTATGATGGTTACGATTATCCATTGAGGCACGATATCAACAGGGGTAGGCAGAGGCTATAGATGCTAGTGAGTATGGTGGTTACGATTATTCAGTGAAGCACGATACCCACAGGGGTAGGCAGAGGCTATAGATGCTAGTGAGTATAGTGATTACGATTATCCATTTAGGCACGATATCAACAGGGGTAGGCAGAGGCTATAGATGCTAGTGAGGATGGTGGTTACGATTATCCATTGAGGCACGATATCAACAGGGGTAGGCAGAGGCTATAGATGGTAGTGAGTATGGTGGTTACGATTATCCAGTGAAGCACGATATCCACAGGGGTAGGCAGAGGCTATAGAAGCTGGTGAGTATGGTGGTTACGATTATCCATTGAGGCACGATATCAACAGGGGTAGGCAGAGGCTATAGATGGTAGTGAGTATGGTGGTTACGATTATCCAGTGAAGCACGATATCCACAGGGGTAGGCAGAGGCTATAGATGCTAGTGAGTATAGTGATTACGATTATCCATTTAGGCACGATATCCACAGGGGTAGGCAGGGGCTATAGATGCTAGTGAGTATGGTGGTTACGATTATCCACTGAGGCATGATATCAACAGGGGTAGGCAGAGGCTATAGATGCTGGTGAGTATGGTGGTTACGATTATCCATTGAGGCACGATATCAACAGGGGTAGGCAGAGGCTATAGATGCTAGTGAGTATGGTGGTTACGATTATCCAGTGAAGCATGATATCCACAGGGGTAGGCAGAGGCTATAGATGCTAGTGAGTATGATGGTTACGATTATCCATTGAGGCACGATATCAACAGGGGTAGGCAGAGGCTATAGATGGTAGTGAGTATGGTGGTTACGATTATCCAGTGAAGCACGATATCCACAGGGGTAGGCAGAGGCTATAGATGCTAGTGAGTATAGTGATTACGATTATCCATTTAGGCACGATATCCACAGGGGTAGGCAGGGGCTATAGATGCTAGTGAGTATGGTGGTTACGATTATCCACTGAGGCATGATATCAACAGGGGTAGGCAGAGGCTATAGATGCTGGTGAGTATGGTGGTTACGATTATCCATTGAGGCACGATATCAACAGGGGTAGGCAGAGGCTATAGATGCTAGTGAGTATGGTGGTTACGATTATCCAGTGAAGCATGATATCCACAGGGGTAGGCAGAGGCTATAGAAGCTGGTGAGTATGGTGGTTACGATTATCCATTGAGGCACGATATCAACAGGGGTAGGCAGAGGCTATAGATGGTAGTGAGTATGGTGGTTACGATTATCCAGTGAAGCACGATATCCACAGGGGTAGGCAGAGGCTATAGATGCTAGTGAGTATAGTGATTACGATTATCCATTTAAGCACGATATACACAGGGGTAGGCAGGGGCTATAGATATGCTAGTGAGTATGGTGGTTACGATTATCCACTGAGGCATGATATCAACAGGGGTAGGCAGAGGCTATAGATGCTAGTGAGTATGATGGTTACGATTATCCATTGAGGCACGATATCAACAGGGGTAGGCAGAGGCTATAGATGCTAGTGAGTATGGTGGTTACGATTATCCAGAGAAGCATGATATCCACAGGGGTAGGCAGAGGCTATAGATGCTAGTGAGTATGGTGGTTACGATTATCCAGTGAAGCATGATATCCACAGGGGTAGGCAGAGGCTATAGATGCTAGTGAGTATGGTGGTTACGATTATCCACTGAGGCACGATATCAACAGGGGTAGGCAGAGGCTATAGATGCTAGTGAGTATGGTGGTTACGATTATCCAGTGAAGCATGATATCCACAGGGGTAGGCAGAGGCTATAGATGCTAGTGAGTATATGGTGGTTACGATTATCCACTGAGGCACGATATCAACAGGGGTAGGCAGAGGCTATAGATGCTAGTGAGTATGGTGGTTACGATTATCCAGTGAAGCATGATATCCACAGGGGTAGGCAGAGGCTATAGATGCTAGTGAGTATGGTGGTTACGATTATCCACTGAGGCACGATATCAACAGGGGTAGGCAGAGGCTATTGGAGGGGATAATAGGGATATTGGGGATATTGCAGGGGTTTAACGTGTAATAGAGAGGGTAAACGTAGTATTAGAGAGGGTAAACGTAGTATAGAGAATTTAACCTTTTTATTAATGAATATTCATAACAAAATGGCAGTATATTAGCATGTATATGACTTCTTACATGCCGCCTTTGCCAAAAATACGGTCTTGAAAAAGGGCCGAAACGCATGTATTTCAATGGGAGACGTATTTAGTGGTGTGCCCCCTGGTGGGTAGATGTTACGACAAGCTCTCTCTACACATGCGCAATGTTTGCATTATGTAATATTTTTGTGCAGTTTTTAGTTTTTGGTTGGTTCACATTTTGTGATCATTCTACTCCAAGGCCAAGGTTCATGTGACTGTGAGTCTCATTTGCCAGTCATGTGCCGGTCCGTGTTTACTTAGACATAATAATAGTGGGCGGATTATTGCAGTGCATTGTATGAATATAATTATTGATTTGGCAGCTAAAGTAAGATAAGAAGTAAGTTTTTTGTTCTTACTAATATACTTATTTAACTTTTAAGTTTTAAACAGCTTGTATTGTAGTTTGTCTAAAGCTTTCACTTTTTACCCGCACATCTTTATTTATTCAAGGAGTTATATTATATTAAATCACTCCTTGGTATGGATGTTCATATCATTGACTATAGAGGGCGACATATTTGACCAAAATATGTAGAAAACTCATGTTTACCTCTTTTAAATTCAGCGGAAAAGTACGAAACTGCTGGGATGTATTCACTGATGTATAAATAACCCCACACAAGCAACTAGACATCATGAAAGTAAACCCTTAATTTACCTAAACTGGTTTTAAAATGTGCATGACTTAAAGTTACTACTTTTGGTTATAACTTTTTTATTATTCAGCCTGCAGACAAGGTTGAACCATCATTTTTTATTGTAAAGTACTTTGTTTCCATGTATTCCATTTTCAAAGAGATAATTTTATTTTCAAAATTTTATGAACATGCCTATCCTTGGTTTATTCATGATGGTTGGAGTACCTTTAGAATACCCTACCATTTCGAAGCTGCCTCATTTTAACAATCTTCTTCGACGCCGCGGATCGTGCTGTATCCCGTAATGATCTTCAACAAACGATCTAATTCTAAGGGACAACACTTAGAGAAAATATCAAGCTGATTTTTTCTAAGTACAAAGCAGAATAGATTTATAAGCTCAACCTTTTTTCTAAACAAATCTACATCGCGAGGAAGAACAGGTGGTGAAACCATCATCATCGATGGCGCGAAGCTCAACCTTTTTTCTAAACAAATCTACATCGTCGAAGCCCCGGCGGTGAAACCATCATCATCGACGGCGCGAAGCTCAACTTTTTTCTTAAAACATCTACATCGTCAAAGCCCTGATGTTGAAGGCATCATCTTCGACGGCGCGAAGCTCAACCCTTTTTCTAAACAAATCTACATCGCGAGGAAGAACCGGTGGTGAAACCATCATCATCGACGGCGCGAAGCTCCACTTTTTTTCAAAGCATTCAACACCGGCGAAGCACCGCTGGTGAAGACATCATCATCGACGGCACGAAGCTCAATCTTTTTTCAAAACAATCAATATCGGTGAAGCACCGCTGATGAAGCCATCATCATCGACGGCGCGAAGCTCAATCTTTTTTTCAAAACAATCAACATCGGCGAAGCACCGCTGATGAAGCCATCATCATCGACGGCGCGAAGCTCAACCTTTTTTCACAACAATCAACCGCGGCGAAGCACCGCTGGTGAAGATATTATCAACGACGGCACGAAGCTCAATTTTTTTCAAAACAATCAATATCGGCGAAGCACCGCTGATGAAGACATCATCATCGACGGCGCGAAGCTCAATCTTTTTTCAAAACAATCAACATCAGCGAATCACCGCTGATGAAGCCATCATCATCGACGGCGCGAAGCTCAATCTTTTTTTCAAAACAATCAACATCGGCGAAGCACCGCTGATGAAGCCATCATCATCGACGGCGCGAAGCTCAACCTTTTTTCATAGCAATCAATAGCGGCGAAGCACAGCTGGTGAAGACATCATCATCGACGGCGCGAAGCTCAATCTTTTTTCAAAACAATCAATATCGGTGAAGCACCGCTGATGAAGCCATCATCATCGACGGCGCGAAGCTCAATCTTTTTTTCAAAACAATCAACATCGGCGAAGCACCGCTGATGAAGCCATCATCATCGACGGCGCGAAGCTCAACCTTTTTTCATAACAATCAACAGCGGCGAAGCACCGCTGGTGAAGACATCATCATCGACGGCGCGAAGCTCAATCTTTTTTCAAAACAATCAATATCGGTGAAGCACCGCTGATGAAGCCATCATCATCGACGGCGCGAAGCTCAATCTTTTTTCAAAACAATCACCATCGGCGAAGCACCGCTGATGAAGCCATCATCATCGACGGCGCGAAGCTCAATCTTTTTTTAAAACAATCAACATCGGCGAAGCACCGCTGATGAAGCCATCATCATCGACGGCGCGAAGCTCAACCTTTTTTCATAACAATCAACAGCGGCGAAGCACCGCTGGTGAAGACATCATCATCGACGGCGCGAAGCTCAATCTTTTTTTCAAAACAATCAACATCGGCGAAGCACCGCTGATGAAGCCATCATCATCGACGGCGTGAAGCTCAACCTTTTTCATAACAATCAACAGCGGCGAAGCACCGCTGATGAAGCCATCATCATCGACGGCGCGAAGCTCAATCTTTTTTTTAAAACAATCAACATCGGCGAAGCACCGCTGATGAAGCCATCATCATCGACGGCGCGAAGCTCAACCTTTTTTCATAACAATCA